>JAJTUR010000149.1:0-123661 GCA_021399475.1 Hyaloscypha finlandica
CACTGGAAGAAGTCCACGAACTGGCACCATTTTTAGGGGGTCTGGGGCTGCAAAGCAAGTATTTGTCACGACTGTACACAACACAAACTTCATGTGATGAAAATGGTACGGCTGATGAGATATTGACACGAAAGTTCACAGACAGGGCATACGAGATCTTGCGGTAAGATGAAAAATTTTCATTTCATTAATTTACACTAACAAATGTAAAGCATTGCTGTCTCCCATCGAACTCCAAAGGCCTCCAGGTCGTTATATGACCGACTTCTAGCTTCTTCAATCCTGAAAACAGACACGATTTCAACAACGCACACCCTACACCATACCAATGGAGATACAACTGGACCCATACACGGAAATACTGGTCATGTGCATATTCGAAATCAGGAAAATGGTTGGCAGATCTTCGTTCCAACTCTACGGTCTAACAGAGAACTCTGTTACAAGATACATCTTCCCGAGGCTCTAGCCAAAGCAATCGAAATACCACCCACATCTTGCAGAGAGCATATTAGCCTCGTTTTGAATAACAGCATCTCCTTAATAAATGACTTCTTGGAAACCGTCGGCATTGGACAGGTCCCAGGCATTGAGGTATTTCCTCGAAGATTAGTTGACGATTCCGATGGAGAGGAGGAGGAAGAAGAAGGAGTAGTAGCAACTCGGGAGGGAACGTCTAGAGTTGTTGCCAACGAGTTCTTGGGCACGTCCCAAGTGAGTCGAATAAGTGTCGCGATATCCGAAGGCGGCTCTACTCCGCCATCGAACATCTCATCTCCACGGCTATTCTTCGAGCCAGAGCCCGACAATATCCCAAATATACCCATCCAAGGAATAATTGGTAACGTCGATGCATACACGCAGCTTCTTAGCCATGTCATCCGCCTCGCAAGACAGACGAGCTTACCACAAAGTACTTTCCCAGCAGCGCCTGGCAATGGACAATATCTTCTTGGATACGACCACCAAGCTGCGTTTGGTGTTCGGGTATTAGATCAAATGAGACATGACAGTAAGATTGGGGCTGCTGGAGAGCTATTTGTCAGTATTCCACCCAAAAGATCGACCCAACAGCTTTGACATGAGACTTCGTAGGTGTATGAAATACTTCTGAATACCCTCGAGCCATTTTTCGGTGTAGGGAATTGGAGAAGTACAATGCGCCAACTAGTGACAGTCCACCCCAATTACCGTGGTATGGCCTCGTGGGATGAGCCCGAGACATCCGACATCGTCTACACGGACACCAATAGCCACTTAACCAGACTGCTTATCCGGCTTGGCTACCTGGATGTCATTTGGAATGAATCCGAACCAGAATACTTCATTGAAGTCAAAACAACTACAGGAAACTGCGCAGATCGCTTTTTCATGAGTTACAATCAGTACAATATGGTACGTTTGACATTTCCTAGACTTGGAATGAGCTAATGATTGTAGATGCAAGCAAAGGCGCTCCGGCCAGGACATACTTCTCCCCAGATTTATCTGATTTGCAGAGTATATGATCTTGGCAAGGACAGTATGAACTTGAAGATTTATGTCGATCCGGAGGCACATCGGCAGAGGGGTGCATTATTATTTGCTGCGAATTGGACCGTGAGAGCCGCGCCTGAGCAAAGAATCCGATCTTGAGATAATACAAGAAGTGGATTCCCACGGTGAATATAACTTATGCCAGAACTGGTTGTGGGGATGCCTCAATTGCTCAGAACATATTCTTAATACAAACAGGTTCGGGGAGGAAATTATTTTGCTATCAGGCAGGCGGATTGAACTATTTTCACTGTAATGAGACTAGGGCGCACTGGGCCATAAAATAGGGGTCTGAATGTTGATCGATTTCTTGAACTATATCTAAAGGGAGAAGAGGCACTTATAAATATAGGAATTACACGCTTCAGCATTCCTGTACGAAGGAATTTATAAATATATACCCTCGATTCTCCCGTAGACTTTTAATTTCTCAGTATGGTAAATCTCTCAATGCCAATCTTGCTTCATTCAAATTGTAGTGTACCGCTCACGCCAGGCCTAAGAGATATATTAGTACCTTTTAAGATCGCATATATCTTTTCATGCCTGTGTTCCCAATACTTTATATCGCGATCTCCGTGCATTTGGAGTGGCCACTGGAGACTTGCCACCGTACTCATTCACAATCAAGAGTTTGTGATTGTCGGTCGCATTAATTCAGTTACCTTAGTCAAGAGTATGCCTTGGATGAAAAGGAACTGAAGTTGAGGGAAGAGCAGAAACAATATCACAAGGACAAGCCGCAGTTAATTTGGGTTTGGTCAATGTTGTAGACTACTTTTCGAAACCCAAAAGTTCAATTTGCGGTGACTAAAAGGCACCCCATACCTCAGACTATATTAGATTGTACAGAGGCAGTTCTCTTGGAGCTTCTGTAGCATAATTGATACAAATTGAAAAGCCTGTTGCAAGACTGCACAGTCCCTAAAACATAATCCTGAGTCAAGTCGGCCATCCTTCGTTCACTTCTGCTTCCCCGAATGTCCTGGAACTAGCCGAATCAACTTGGCTGCGAAGACCAAATATGACTATACGTATTCTGAGGTTGTGGCGTGGGCAGGTTTTTCATTTCCATTTTCGATGTGATATGGGGTTCCTCACACCGTCCGGTTCTCGAAGACCTTGTCTGCATCTACTATGTGGTGTCTTGTCTCGTAACTAGGGAACTTCCAGGTCGGTACCCTCTTTTCGAAAAGCTCATCCAGTTGTTCCAAGCTTCTGCCCTGTGTCTCCGGGATGAAGAAAAAAACCCAGATTGCGAGAGCCAAGTTGCTGCCGCCCCAGATGTAACCGTACTTAGCCCCCCAATTTAGGGCCGTTGGGTTGAGGAAATACGGTGTGCAGAATGAACAAAGCCACCCAAAGACGAAGTTGAGTCCGTTTGCAATGCCAACAGTCTGGGATCGAAGCCGCTGTGATGGTGTCTCCGAAGTGATAGCCCACAACACCGGGCCCTGGCCAAATCCGTAAACCCAAGTGAAGGTGATGCTAAGTGCGACGAGGGCTTTGCCCGTTTTTGGTGCGAACGACGTTCCCTTGTCGTGGGCAATCCCCATGCCAAACATTGTTAGTGCAGATATGACGGAGCAGACGAGAAGTAGTGGCCGACGACCGAAGAATCTCATCGCAGGGAATGCTCCTAGATTTCCGGTGAGAGCAATCGCGAGTCCAACCATAACCCATACAAAGGGACTCCCAATCTTGGCCTGGACATAAAAGTAGACGGAATAGCCCGCTAAGAAGAGGATGCCTGTCGCTGTTTGGCCAATGGAACATCCAAAGGTGATCATCGTTCGGCGAAGATCTGGTCCTGTGAACATGTCCATGAGTCGTGCTTCTTTGTGTAGTTCCACCTCCGTGTCCCAAGCATTCTGTATATCCGTGATTTCCGCAAGAATGCGATTCATGTCACTAATGCCTCGCGTTTTCTTGATTGAGTAAATTGCAGCGTCATGCTGTCCACGAGATATGTAATATCGAGGGGTGTCAGGTAGGGCGAGTAGAACGAGAGACATCAATACCGGAATAGCATACATCACCGCCAGTGGGATCTGGTAGGACTTTCGCTCGAGTTCCACTGAGGTGTAGTTCTCAATGAGAATGCCGATGAGTGCTCCAAGACTTGTGTGGAAAGTAACTAAACCCACGACAGACCCACGGAGATGTGCGGGTGCGATCTCGCTCATATATGTGACCGAAAAGGTGAGGAAGAATCCATTAGAAATTCCAAGCAAGAATCTTCCAGCGTAGAGAGCGCCGATAGTTGTGGGACCAATTTGGATGGAGACGGCAATAATCCCAATCGCACAAGCAATCCATAATCCAACTCGGCGGCTGGCCCGAGGGCCCAAGGCGTAGCATCCGAGGGCTGCAGTCAACCCACCTAAGTTCATCAGACTTTGAATCAATCGCTGAACTTTGGTTGTAATCTGGTAACCGATTTGGCTCGTCGGCTGTAAAATCATGTCAGCAAAGGGGCAGGAACTGTTGTCAAGAAACAGGTGTAATAAATTGTCATATTGCAAATGAAAAGGGGTGTGAAAAGAGGGAAAGTTCTTTCACGATACCAACCTACATCGGGATATCCAAATATGCGAAGAAAGCCAGCCATACTCTGAAAGCCAGACACTGCCGCAGAATCGTACCCATATTGAAACTGGGCAAACCCGATCAGGAAGCAGATGAAAATAACTCTTCTCTCCTCCCAAAAAGTTGTGAGGCGAACTTTCCTGGATTCGTACATTCCTTCCATTTTGAAGTGAGATTCTGGAATGTTTTCAAACCTGCTGATACTAATGGCAATCGGAAGAAGGCACCTTAATAGACTGTATATATTTGCTTTCCTGACGCTTGCTAACTTCGATGCCGATGTGGCTTAATTCAGAGGATGCAGAACCTGGGGTAAATGCATCCACCAACTGCAGCAACTGCCGAGCCTTCGGGCGGCAGAATGCAACCGAGAAAGTTTTATCACCTTTCCGAAGAATTGAGGAGACTGTCGAGGCGTCCAGTGGGAACATTCCAGGGCACATTGACAGTATAACAAGTTGAGAACTTCGTAAGTTTTGGTCCGCTTTCATTGTAAGATTATACCTATTGTGGAGACGTGCGAGAAGGAAATCCGGTACGTATGGCGATGTCCCACCAGACGGAAAGTAACTAAGCACCCCTTTCTGGGGGTTGGGAAAATATTAGAGCTGGTTACGCGCCCCACCTTCATTGGCCAACCACCCCCGGGAACATAAAGCCGATATACACGGAATTCTTAGGTCCCTAGCGAGAATCTGGGGGATACCCGGCGAATAGGGCTTAGTATAGTCGGTCCGTTCTTGAAATAATGAAATGAAAGAAAGGCTACTATAATACTAATTAGAATTATTATATACCTTATAGTGAATAATTTCCCGGTCGCCGATTTTTGTATTGTGAGAGTTATAAAATGCTTTTTTATATAAGCTTAAATGAAAATCACGCATTATATAGTATCTGAGGTCGTATATAATTAACATTATAGAATTTTAATACTTAATATTTTCTTTAATAATGATTCTTAAAGTTTAAGTTATTATAATAAAATCGAGATTTAAATAAAGTCTTATTAAAATACTACTTTTAATAAAATCCAATTTTAATAGTTCTAAGATTATAAGAAACAAATAAGCACAATCACTACTCGGGTTTCTGTAAAGACTTCAAAAATCCGTATCATTTAGTTAGATTATACATCTTTGAGAATCTTAATCAAGAGACTTCGGCTAAGAAACCCCTCACACCGCTCTTTGTTCCCCAACTCCCCTCGTTCCTGGATGTAGTTTCCATCATTCCATGAAACGATTCGTAGCGCCACGAATTCTGATTGCTATACTATAGTACTCCTCGAAAGGGCTGAATTAAGTACTGTTCTTCTCCACCACACACGTGCATATTATGGAAACCACGACGTTTGCAAAACTGAAACTACACCCGAAAACTGCCAAGCCGCCCTACCAGGGCCTCGTCCAGATAATAAACATATTGGCCCTACATTGGCATTCCAGAATTGCCACTACTCTTTCGCTCTTTTGTGAGGTCGTTTCGCTTTGGTGGGTGCATACTGAGGGCCTGGTCGATTGTCGAAACTAGAGCTTTCGTCGTCTCCCTCAAAGACTGCAGGGTTTGATACATATCCTGACTGTACACAGAATAGTCTGTGAGTTCTTGTCGTAGATCCTCAATCAGTTTTTTGTTGCGTTGTCGATGGGCGATTTGAGAGTTGCGGTTTTGCTGGCGTCTCTTCTCCGTGTCCTTGGTTGAACTGATATGGGCGAGCTTGAGGGTTTGGAAGTTTGGTTCAAAATCTAGGCTGGGAGTACGACTCCTGTCTTGACTTCTTGGCGAATATTCGAAGCCGGGCGGATACTGTACTGTAGCGTTCATCTTGGCGGTACTGCTTGTTATTGGAGAAGACATTTGAGTATATTGAGTGCTTGCCTGTTTATCATTAGTCAATTTGGCTATCCGCTGCTGGCTCGAAATTATACGCACGGGAGATCGATATCCCAATGATAATAGGTCGTAATCAGCTTCGCAATGAAATGGTTCCCAGTATTGGTACTGCTGACTATTTGACAGTTGATCCGCAAATGAATTCTGAAAGCCTTCTTCCGTCATGGTGGATTATGCTGCTCCGTGCGTCTCGTTGAAGTTTAATGAGTATCGATTTCTTGTCCGACATTTTTTACTTTGGAAAGGTGGTACTCTATTATATAAAACTTTTGAATTATTACATTGTGCAAAAAGCACCTTGCCCTACGACTGCACAGCAGGGACCCGCACTGTCTCTTACCGGAAAGAATGGCTTTTTCGTTATGGTTTGTGAATTCATTTGGCGCACCTTGAAAGCAAATGTCACAAGAACAATGAGAGGCTGACAACAGCTCTCCCTAAAGTCAGGAACAAGGAAGCCTGCCGTTTGATATGCGTGCATTTGGGATAATGAAGCCAAGTACAGGCAAAATAGGACATGCCGGACAAGAAAAAGGAACGTGAAGGACCGGTGATGGGCCCGAGAAAAGCCATGGCGTTCTCCGTTCGCCGACGGAGGTTGCAGAGGCCCCACTCAAGGCTTTAACTAACTATCGCCGTTGCCTCTCATTACATCAGTGCGATAGCATTATTGGACAAAAATGGTTTAGGTCGTTTGTAATTCAACAGTTCGCATGCCCCAGTCGGGATTCCCGCTTGAAGCTGGTTGGTTGACCTCACGCCATCTCATGCAATGTGATTACGCGTGTGAGGAATAATAGTGAACCGAAGCCCCTTTCCCGCTTTGAGCCGGGTCCTCCGTGACGACGGGAGAGGCTTGCAAAAGTTGCTTGCGACAGTGAACAGAGGGTGTTAGCCTCATTGAGGAGCTGGTTCATAGACGTAGCCAAGGCTCTCAGTACCAGACAAAACAGGACAACAGCGCGGGAGGAAGCGACCAATCCAAGGACGGCGATGATTGTATGAAAGCAGGCAAGACTTGAGTCAGGAAATCCTTTGCTAGCATTGGTTGCTGATGACAGCTCACAGAGCAAAAATGGGTAGACAGAACACCTCTTGCAGACCAAACATGGAAAATGGTTAGAAAGCCTGCGCTCACATGTCTTGCTTCACTTAGGGATTCCAGTTTGTGGCCGAGACGGGATTGGGTCAGCCTCAAGGAACACTTCGAAAGATTATATATTCTCGTGCAAAACGTAATAAGCCTAGTGCAGGATATAAAGCATTGTCAAAACGAACAGTTGCCCTTGTTCATTACTCTAAAAGATGGGAATAACACAAGGTAGCTTCGGAGTTGATATCGCCCACAAAACGCCATTTTCGCAACAAATTTCAATTCCGAGTCCAATGATTGTGCCGGGGGTCGGGGGTGGACGGCTTTTATTCCCTTTTATACCTTGCCTGTCGGCAAAGACGGCAATTCCTACTTCTTGCTCAGTTAACGTGAGTTGTCAACTCATAACACCGCATTCATCTCCTTCATACCTGCTAAAGTGGCCCAAAGCTTGATAATATCCCAATTCCGCTAACAGACGGGCTAGCCCACGCTATTTTCAACCAGAGTAACCACGCATACTCTTGTGCTCTCAAAAAAGAGGACGTCATTACTTTTGCCAGCATAGAGCCTGTCCTCCTGCATGTGGCTCTCGCACACTCTGCCCTGGCATTGTGTAACACCGCAAGAACTGGATCGAAAGCAGAAAGAGATTGTCATACCGGCCACGCCATCTGTTTGCTAAACAAGAGTATTTCACAATCCCCTGACGGAGATCTCTCAGATGCAATGGTCTTGATTGTTGGATTGTTACTTTAGTTCGAGGTAGGCCGAGCCCTTGCTTTGCTGTCATTTGTGACAAAAAGCTCATTGTTCCAATGAAGCTAGGTCTTGCCACTTTCGGTCGAGAGTATTAAAATACCTTTGGATGCCCTCGAAGAACTGGTGGAGAGCGGGGGGGTCTTGGACTGGTACGCTGGATCCTGCTTTATCGAACCAATTTTATTTTTATTTTTATTTTTTTTTTTTTTTGGAGAAAACCCCCCTTTTTTTATGCAACTTACAAAGTCCCTAAAGGATAGATGCAATTGGCTCTATTGCCATAATCGCCAGTCCGCGCTTTAACCCCGCCGCTCTCCCTCCTCAACAGAACCCAGCAGACTGGGAACCCTATAGTCACCTAGCCATTTTGTTGGTCGACTCATTAACCTTGTGCATTATAATATCCTTACTCTGGAAATCAAAACATCTCGATTTATGGATTGTTTGGGAATGCAGCACTGTCTCACATAGTGCTATCAATGCAAGGCAAACCAGTACTACACTCGTTCTCCGAACGGCTGTCTTCGCGAATACGTACAACTTTAGATGTAATCGATCTTCCGTCTTTTAGATGCAGTAAGGATGGTCTATTTCCTCAACTTTCTCTTTTCAAACCTCAGTGCAGGAGAGACCCCCGTCAGTCCACTTGAACTACGCTAAAATTAGGAAAGTGGTAACACACAGCACGTATCTGAAATGATGTTTTGGATATTGGTAATCGACGGTCTCGGTGCCATCAAAGCAGACAACCTGTTGAACTGACGTCACGGGACGCCAGCTTACGTACCAATTTCTCATTTCTGCACATCAGCTGATTTGTTTTTTGACAAATCACCCCACATGTATATATATGCCCCTCAAGCCCTTAACTTGGAGGGCTAGCTGCTACTGTCAATAAATCTCCATTCCAACACAACCAAAGGTGGTTTGTTCAGCTAGTAGCAAAGTCGTGCCTAGTGACAGGATATAATAAACAGGACTGAAATCCCCCTTTCCCTTGGCGGAGGTCTTTCGGACGGACTTGTATCTTTATCCTGTGTTTACAGACTCTTGGGGCGATGTTTCCACTGCGGTGGAGGTCGAACTTAATGTTGCTTAGGTTATTGGTGAATTTGATTCTGGTGAGTTTTAACGCGTAGGATTACTTGGTTGGGAGGGAAATCGAGTAGTTGAAGAGGGGAGGGATTGCCGAGAAAAGAGCTCATCAGGACTTCCAAAGAAGTGTTGCCTTAATATAACCCCTAAACGATGTTTGCTTTTCCTCTGTGTTGTTTCAAGGAAGAAAACCGAGGTTAAAAGCCCTCATCTGACAGCGCCTTGGCGATTGAAACAAGATTTAGAAAGGGGTGAGGAAGGCGCCTTACCGATTTTAGATTAGTTTAGTTGCGTGTCTCATATAAGAAAAGACCCCTATTCAAGTTGCAACTATTACTTCAGCGTGTCCTATATCTTTTTCTGAGCAATCGGCGATTGGCTTATAGTTCTTCAAAGCAATTGGCTTCAGAGCGGCTACCTGCTATATAAGCTCCTTGGAGCCACCATCTGCGGAACTGAACCGTCAGCCCCAACGCATCTCCCTTCCCCGAGTTTGAGCTCCAGCACCGAAGAAAACTTGAGCTCGTAAACCTGACACTCAAACTCAACGACGCAAAATTCCTCAGAAGGACGTCTTGGTATCTGCAAATTCCGTCCCGATAGATGCCGAAGTGGCTTAGCCAGTCACCTGCCTTGCAGTGACATGGATTATTGCACTGCCACGAGGCAGACTTCTTCTTACGAGGAATCCGCCTCGTAGGAGCTGATGTACGGAGTGGAAGTGACTTCTTTGCTTTCTCGTCCTTTCCTCCTCGTAGTTAAATAAATCTTCATGTCATTTGATCTCGACTTGTAAAGTACTCTACAGTATTTCCTTGGCTATTTTTGCTTCAGCACTCTCTCGCACTACCATGGATCCAACCAACCTCCAGGGAGGGAATGATAATCCTCCACCATATCACCCAGGCGATTGGTTCTCGGGTGGCTCCTCCTCTCAACCTTCCTCGAGCGGCAGTCAACGTGCCAACAGCATCCGTGATCAGCTACAGCGGATGAACACAATCTCGTCGACCTTCAAGGCAAACAAGGGACCCGCTAATCCGATGGTCGAAGAAATTCACAGTGATCTGGTCAGACTGCAGGAGATTATTCTTGAACTCCGCCTCGGTGGAAAAGATGGAGGTAGTGCCAAGGGCCCAGCAGCAGAAAATAGCATCCCACGCGAATTAGAAAAACAAATAGAAGAGCTGTTCGACCAGGTTCGGAACAATCTACGTCTTGTCGGGGATGAAGATGAACAGATCCTCCGAGGCAACGACGTTCATCGCCGCAATGCTTCTGGCGAAACTGCGCTTCACATCGCGGCACGGAGGAGGCCAGTAGATTTGGATTTAATTCGAACATTCCTCAATCTTGGCGCCTCACCGTTAGTCAAGGACCATCATCTGAATACACCGCTGCTCTCTCTTGTATCGACCAAATGAAAGCCGCATGGATCGATCCGGACCGCTGTCTCCTTGCTTCTAGGCGGAGGAACAGACGTGAACGCAAGGTCAGACGATGGATGGACAGCTCTAAGTCGGGTTACCCATGACCTGGACTCCACTGTTGCTCAGATGCTCCTCAAGCATGGTGCAGACGTCAATACATCCACACTGGGTTTATTGACGCCACTGCATAGAGCTGCAAAGACACATTCTCTGTATATTTTGCAAATGCTCCTCTCCCATTCTGCCAACCCCAATGCAGTCTCTGCGAATGGAGAGACTCCACTGAGCATAGTTTGTCAGCTTCCATATGCGCACTTTCGCACACAGGCTTCTATGGCTGAACTCCTTCTTACGGCTGGCGCAAGGCCAGACGCAGGGCCCCCTGGTGCGAAACGGCCACTTGACGCAGTGATTAAAGCGGCACACGAGAATGAGGTGCGCCTCTCAAATCTCCAATGGAGCGATAGCAACTTGGATTGCTTTGTTTGGGGCAGGGAAGACCTCGAACAACGCATGAACACCATGAACGTTCTTTTTGGGCACTCGGATAAAATCACACTTCATGATTCGACGCGAAATCTTGTGCCACAGATGTACACTTTCAGGCGCATGCGAGATCTCGAGGGTATACCAATTGTGGACCTGCGACGCCGCTTCCGAGAGCGCATCGGAGAGATAGTCGTCCTTAGCGACAAGGAATTTTATGATGACATGAGGCATTTGGTGTAAAGATAGGGAGTAATTGAATTGTCTTCGAACAGCACCCTCATTGCTGGTTCTCCTTCTCTCAATTATCAACATTGCGGTTATTTTCCACTTCCCCCGGCGTTTGTTTTTGACATATCCGAATTGTTAAGAAAGCGTTTCTCCGGCTTTGACAAGTATTCAATATAACTCAGGCTTCGTTCCTTGCTATCTCCCAATGTCAAACGTTACTGTCAGGCCTCGTGCTTCGAACATAGGCCTCGGCCACCTCGCCCTGGGTCGTTTTCTTCTGGTTTTGCTTTGCTTTCTTCAATTCCTCTGCTTCAAGTCTCTGTTGCTTCTCATCCTGTCTCTCTAGGTACTTTCTCCGCGCTTCTTCTTTCCACCTCCTCGAAATCAATACTCGTTTTCTTGTCAGCGCGCTGCTATCCTGCTTTGACAAGAACCACAGGTCATAAAGCCGCGTAGAAGTTACGAACCACACCCAGGACACCCCTAATACTAATGAGAGGAGTGACCGAACGAACGGACTGAAGCCGAGGATCAGAGACGTAACGATTATGACGATTGATACGAAGACTAAGGACACTGGTTAGTCTCTAGTCAAGATAGTGAGGAGGAGCACAAACATATATAGGTCATTTCTTTGTGCAGTGTCCATGACGACCCAAATGTCTCCAAGTTCATTCCAAAGATCCCCGTACCAAATGTTAACGGAAGCTATGGGCTATCAGCATTTGAGGGATCAGGCCAACATGGAGAGACTCACAAAGATAATAGTAATTACAGTAAACAACATGATTGATCGCCCTTGTCGCAATGTCTCTTCTGCTTGCCTGACGGCTTCTCGCGCTTGAACAACTCCTGCCTGTTGCTGCTTCAATCCGAGAAGTCCGTCCACCTATTCCAATATAGTCAGAAAAAGTGCATCAAGGATATCGAGGCAGCTTACGGCTTTTTCAGTATGCTCAGCAGACTCTTTCAGATGATTGAGATCGACGACTCGGTTGTTAAGATCTGCGGACAAACGAATTGCAAATTCCATCGTCCACTTCGCGTCTTTTTCGGCCTTGAGCGCCATCTTTTTTCGAATCTCTCCCGTATTCTCTTGGTGTTCTGTTTTGTCCGTGTCTCCATTTGCTGGATTTGTTTGCTGGTTGTCGTGGATCTTAAGTGCAGTGACTGTTTTCTCTCTTGCTGTCCCCATGTCCTTCGCTATGGCCAGTTCAGGTGCCAAGATGTACTCGACATGCTTCTGGAAGTCCTTTAGCACTCTCTGCTGCTTACTTTTGATGTTAAGCATAATGTGCAACTCATCTAGGACATCCTTAATCTCTCTCGACAAATCCCCCTCGGGATTGATGTCAAGCAATGATTTAGCCTGCTCTTCGACATCATCGACAATGATCTTATCTTTGTACACCTTGGACAATCGGCGAGTGATGTCCCAGAAGTGGTCATAGTATATCGTCGTTCGATTATTCTGCAAAGAGACTCAGTCTCAGGCATTCTGATCATTTACCTAGGGGCACCTTACCACATTACCTATAGCTTCCGCGAAGAGATCCATCATCTGAGGTTGTCGGTCTGCTGTCTTGGTACGATCGAAGAACACTTTAGAGCATTCGTCGATTACGATAAGAGCTAGGTCGTAAATAGATCTGATCTCGTTTTTTCGAACAAGCTTCAGGCGCAGACGAATACTTTTGTGGACTGCGGATGGATCAGGTTTATTTCGACCGTATCGTTTTGGGAAACTTGTGATAATAGTATCTGTGAAGTGTTTAGGCGATGGTCTGATGTTTATCGAGAAGGCCCTTGCGTAAGAGCCTCGAGTATTTACAATACATGAAAGCAGGAGGGGACATAAGAGGGAGTATGGAGGACGTACTTCCATTCAAAATCCACTAGGTAACGGGGAAGTCAGCAATTGCTCAATTGGGATTGTTTCGGGAGAGGACATTGTCTTAGGAAAATCTCATGAAACAGTCGCAAATAGGAAAGGGCTTCTCCCCCAACACCTACCAGCCACAACTGATCAACCATTATCACTCTGGGGACCTTTCGAATATCATCCCAGCATTGTCTACAGGGTGGCTCTTCTTTGGTCTTGCAGTGAGCGTTGTGAATAAACTTCTTCTTGGGTGCGGTGCCTCGATAAACAACTTGATCTCTGTCTCTCTTTTTCGTTGATTGTAGCGTCCAGTAATAAGATTGGTCAAGGGTCCGCCGTGGGTGGAAGGGAGGTTCGCCATGGAGATATTCTTTCAGTAGTTGTTCTTCGTGGTAACAGTCCATTGCTTCTGAAATTTGCGCAGCTCTATAAAGTACCTGTCCTAACAAGGTTTTCGGAGCCACCATCCCCCGCGTCAATGCCTTGACCACGCTCGTCTTTGAAGCCTTGGATGTTGGATGAGCAGTTACTTCTTCTTGGAGTTTGGCGTGGACCATCTCAGTTGGTGTTTTGAGTCGCAGCAGAGGTTTATCTGGGTTAATATATTCAACAGACGCATCGACTGACGGCGGCTTCTTTTTTGAACTCGATGTTGATACTTGCCGATTTTGCGAATTCACCTCTGCTGACGAAACATACAAGAATTTCTTGCCTCTCTGCTCGTCCCTTTTAGTGTGCTCTTCGGTTATGTTACGCATTGATTCTTCGAATTTGTGGCGGGATCTGTCAGTTTCCCAGTGCAGATATGGCATCTACCCAATCATTAGTCTAGCTAATTCCAGTGTGTCATGAATTGCGTACGAAAAGCACAAGGTTATTCGGAGATTCCTCGAGGTGCTCGGGATCTGCTATATGTTAATGCAAGCCGACTATAGGTCAGTGTTGAGCATCTTACTTGTGGAGATAATATCACACCGAGGTCTCATGTGCCTCGCGTGAACGGCATCACCCCGACCACCATGTTGCTGACCTCTCCAAAATCCCGGCCGAAGTATCATGTATGACTTTGAAGGATTGGCTGGCTGCCTAAATAGACCGTCGTAGTCAGGTCGTTTCTCGTTGAAATGACGCGCAATGGCTTCCTAAGATCAAAGTTAGAACGTAGAGCCGATCTGGAGATCCCTTACAGGCCTACCTCGATCCATTCCATGTTGTTCCCAGGGAGGTGGAAGTACCGGATCCTTCCATCGCCGCAGGGTTTCATGAGTGGATTCGTTTCTGGGTTTCTATTGTAAAGGAGATCCTTGAGAGGGATCTTCTGATTCGGGAAGTTCTCATGAAATGCTTCATCCTTCACTCCAGTATATCCACTAGTCGTATCATCCCCCTGGTTCTCAAAAAACATCATGTACGCACTCAATCCGAACGCATTTTCCTTGCAGAGCTTTTTCTCGTCTGGGAGCCTCCCCTTTTCAGTCTCCAGCCGTCGTCGAAGCCACATATTCAAGCTAGTCCGGAACCTGGTCACAAGACCTTTATTATTGTCATCACTTTCAAACAACATCCGCAAATCCCCAATACGTTGCTTCTCTTCCTTGATTCGTTGTTGCTTGTGCGGAGGCAAAGAGTCGAAAAATGCTTCGCGCTGGTACTCTTCGCGAAAGACCTTCTCTTCGTCCTTGGTCAGTTTTCTTTTCGGCGACAAGAATTTATTCTCATCTCGTTTTCCATCCCCGCGAAGGCATCCGAAATAGTGAAGAAGGGTATCGCGCACATCTTCGCGGAAAGGGGGGCCGTGTGGTACCGTTGACAGGCAAGTACCTGGCGAGTCGTGATCGCCCATGATCGCCGATTATCGTTCAATTAGCTTATAATGAAAGGCGGATATGATATGAGGTTGAAGGACGGTTCAATTCGCAACGATTATCCAGTGAGGAAAACATGTTTTTGGCAAGGCTATCGAGTGGACCTGCGCATGTTTATAGCCCAGCCTCAGCGAGCCGCGCCGGCCCCATGGCATGGGCCTGTAAGGCAATTCCCCCAGTTTCAGCTGAAGATGCAAGAAGCCATTTTAGACGAGGTCAGAGATGATGTGCAGTCGCCACTTTACTCGGATTGGTCCTTTCATGACAAAGTATTGTTCTGCATGCAGGTGGGTTGCACCGCAAAAGACCCCACAGGGAGCCGAGACCAATGATTGGCGATGACCGAAGTCATCCCCGGTGGACGGCTGTGGGCCGGGGACATTGAGGCTGAAAAAAAGCAACCTTCAACGTAAGACTCCCCGCTCCACCCACTGGATCCATTTGCAGGGTTTCTGTTCGGGATCGGGCCACCAGAATGTTTTTGGGGGGGGGGGGGGGGAGGTTTAGTTCGACGACCCGGGGATACCGCCTCGCTGGATTCGCTCTCGGTCTGGTGGGTGGAGGATTCCGATGACAAATTTCTCGGACTATCACCGCTCGGGCCAAGAATTAAAGCTCGAAATTGCCACGAAGGAGTTGAGAACATTGAACACAAAACCACCACTTGGTGAGGGAAGCGCCCTACACAAATCACCAAGGGCCATGTTCCTTCATCATTACTCGTCAATTCATTCAAAGCTCTATGCAGCAAGTAAACTTTTCTCTACCCCGCCTCACTTCGTCTTCCCCGTCGGAATCCCAAACAACACCAGCGGCTTGCCATCCCCAGCAGGCTTATCAACCCTAAAATACCCTTTCCTCTCTAATTGAATGATATCATCCTCCTTCAAATCCGCCACATTCGCATCGCACAGCTGGATCGTCTTACTCGAACTCTCATTATTCACGAAGTCCTCCCAGTTATCCTCTTCCTCCAGCTTGTCCTTCGTGAACAGGTGATCGAACTCCCATACCTCAGCGGGGATAAGTTCGGCTGGGCCGGTGGATAGCCAGGTGACTTTCTTCTCGGTCTTCTTGACGTCGCCTTCGAGGTGCAGCTCTAGCCCGATGTCCGTGATGGGATTAGAGCCGATGATCTTGCGGACGATGGCGTTGCCCCAGTTCATCAGGGTGATTTCTTCGTCTTGCTTGAAGAGCTTGACGTCCTCCTGGTCAAGGATGAGGTGTTTGCTGTACCCGACCTTCTTTTTCCCTCCAGCATCCCCGGCCTTGGGGATCTTGAACTTGTCTTCGGTGTGTGCTTCGGCTGGGCCGTTGGTGATGGTGGCTTTGACGGTATCTTTGGTATCCACGGCGGTATGTCTCGGTGCGATGGGGTCGATTTCCTTCTTGTTCGACGCCCAGAAGTTCGTCCAGTCCATCGTGACAATATTTCGACTTGGTCCTTGCTTCAGAATGAAATCCCGTAATGCACCAAGAGTCATGCCGTGTCTTCGAACTCCTCGGATGGTAGGCATACGTGGGTCATCCCAGCCCCATACAATTCCAGCATCGACCAACTTCGTCAGCTTTCGTTTCGAGAGAACAGTTCTGATAAAGTTCATTCTTGCGAAATCCCACATGTGGACTTGGCGAAGTTTTAGGGTGTCGAGGAACCATTGGTATTGTGGGTTGCGATCTGTGTACTCGGTCGTTCTTAGGGCGTGGGTTACACCTTCGAGAGAATCGACGATTGGGCATGCAAAGTCGTAGGTAGGGTACATCTTCCAAGTCTCGCCGGTGCGGTGGTGTGGTAGAAGATTGCAGCGGTAGATCACAGGATCTCGCATAGCCTTATTGGGATTGTCGACTGACATCTTCGCACGAATGGCATTCTTCAATCCAATCTCAGAGCCTGCCTTCATCTCCTCGAAAATCGCCAGATTCTCCTCGACACTCTTATTCCGGTTCTTGCTCGCAATCCCCTTCATTCTTTCGTCTCTCATAGTATCTTGATCCGTATCGTCTGCGTATGCATGGCCCTCCTTGATCATACGAATACAGTACTGGTACAGCACCTCGAGATGATCGCTGGTATAGCTCGTCTTGTCCGGCTTGATGCCCACCAGCTTGAGATCTTCAATAATCGAGTCCTCATATTCCTGCTTCTCCTTCGAAGGATTTGTATCATCGAACCGTAGTAGAAGCGTGCCCTTGTAGAGCTCGTGTGCGAAGTAATCGTTCAACATAGCTGCCTTCAAATGGCCAATATGCAAGTATCCCCTTCCCCAGTTAGCAAATCTCTCCACACCTTGAAATGGGAACATACGAAGGCTCCGGAGGAAATCTCGTAACAACACCCTTCTCCACGTCCTGTAACGCCATATTGTAGCTGGCGCCCGCCTTACTCAGGCCCGCCTTCCTCGCCCTCTCTGCCTCATCCTTCGCCTTAATTTCCTCCTGGATTTCCGGATGGCTCTGCTCAATATAAGTAAACCACCTCCCCAGATTTGGTAGCGCCCCACGTTTCAAGAACGCGTTCGCGACCTTGTTGCTGCGGATCGTGACCCAGATGTTGGTGTCAGCCTCGCTGAGCGAGTAGCCGTCGATGAACGTTCGCAGGATCAGGTGCTTGTCGAGGGCGATGAGGTGCGGCTCAATGGATTTGAAATCGGGCGCTGCAAGAGCGGTCGGCAGTGCCGCCAGCTCTGCGGTCTTCATTTTGCTGGTCGTGTGTAGATTGTGTTTGGGAAGGGGGGAGAATTTATCGAGGGGAATTTTTGGCGTTGACTCAGGGCGGCGAAGCGTGTGGAGTGGAGGGGTATTTGGCACTAGAGCGAAAGGGGACAGATTTTGAGATACCTGGCAACTTCATCAACAACCTTCTCTTACATACCGTAACTTCACGCTCCTTTGAATTCAGTTGCTGCGTTGACATCCCAACTTTGAACCAAAGCCTTCGGGGGTCTTTCTCGTCGTCACTGCAAAGTATAATCCTCAACTTTACGCTGGGAGGCCAAACTCTCCCCGCACCCAAAATGCCACGCAACTTCAACCTCACCCTTCTCTCCGCCCTGCTCCTCCTCTTCACGCTCGCGAACGCACAGTTCCAATTCTTCGAGCACATGTTCCAAGGAGGACAGCAACAACAGCGGCAAGAACCACAAAACATGCCTTCGGATTCATCTTGGTATCAGCAGAACTATGAAAATGGTACTTTCCCTCCCCACCCCCCCTTTCCTCTCCGCCTTCCTTGACGTCCCGAAGATGGGTGAAGTAAGCTGACGAGGACTGACAATAGCACACTGCACGAACTACCTCTGCCCCGACACTCTAGCCTGCGTCCATTTCCCGCACCACTGCCCATGTCCGCACCCTGCTTACGAAGAGAAGTTCGAGCTGGGCGATGGAAAAGCTGTTTGTATTAGTAAAGGGGGCTTTAAGGCAGGTGAGGCGGCGAGGAAGGTTGAGTTGGCCAGGAAGGGGTTGTTGTGAAGGGATGAAGATGGGAGAGACAATGGGATGGGCATTGGCTCTGATGGGATGTAAGATTCAGAGGGGGTGGGGCAGTGAAGACGGGTTATGATGGAGACGATGGAGAATTAAAACGGAGTTTAGAGGCAATTTGAGGGAGCATATACCTGCAATTGGGGTTTAGGCCTTGGTTATAGGTACCTTAAACAAGTCCAAGAACTCGTCGATTACAGCAGTACTCCCTGGACGGCTACCAAGCGAACAACAAACTCAGTGTACGAAAAGCATCTCGTTAGCTATTAACCATTAGCTCATCAGCTTCCCCGCTACTGTCTCTCCCTCTTCCACACACTAACCCCCTCAAGCATCACTCCCCACCCCCCTCAACGGATACATCAACGCGCCACTAGCCTTCGCACAAGAGCTTACACTCCCCCCATTAATACTCGCATTAACCGGGAGTCCCTGACTCCTTTGCACGCGCCCATAAACGTGATAATAATACCACACCTCACTCAGTTGCGTGAACCCATTATCCAAACTTCCCTTCCCTGCCTCCGTGGTATTATACCTGAATCCCGAGCACCCAATATACGGCAACGCGCCGAAGCCCTTTGTCAGCGCGCTTTGCAGGTCTGTTAAACTAACCCTCGTTGTATTTGAAGGCCGAATACCGGCCGCCGAGAGCCAACCATAGGTAGGCAAGTTGGCATAGTACTGGACAGCAGTCTGGAAGAAATCCACCACATCACTATGGTTGGTGTAGGAAGGACCATAGCAAGGCAAATCGAAAGACGAAAAGCATGTAGCGTGTTTGCTGAACTCGTGGCCCCAGAAATCGCCGTTGGGCGAGCCTTGCGAGATCCAGTATTTGTTCATGTAAGCGAGGAGGTCTAGCTTGCCCAGGGGCGCAAGGAAGGAGCTGATGCTTGGTCCCTTGTAGGGGGGCACGGGGGTACCGGAGGAGGTCCCAGTTGTGGTGTTTGGAGAGGGGACGGGGTCGTATTGACGGCTGAGAGGTGGGAGTTCAGCTTCAAACACTTGTTAGGGAAAGGGTGATGGGGAAAGGAGACGAACTTTAGATCACAGTATTGCGTGAACGAGCCGTTGCAGAAGTCAGGCCAGAGACCGTGCAGTGTCCATGTATTTTTGGGCAGCACTTGGCCTTGGGACTCGAGGCCAGTGTAGGTGTCCCAGAATTGGGTGCTCAGGACGAGACCACCAAAGGTTTCGGTACAGCAAGAGTCGGTGGTGTTCGGGAAAGTTTCTTTTGAGCAGGAGAGATAGGGAGTTTCTAGTGGCCTGTGAGAACATGGCACTTGGATGGGAGGGTGAAGCAAACGCAATTGACATGTGTGGTTCAGGTTGCTCTCTCCATAGAGGGAACCGTGAGAGACTCCGAAGAGCACAGAGCTGAGAAGAGTGAGTGCAGTGAGCTGCATTTTGGCAACTTCAATTGAGTAAGAAACAAGAGAGAAGCAAACGAGAGAAAGAGAGAAGAGAGAAGCCCTGGAGCTTTACAGCTCCGTAAGTTGTAGCTTCTAGGATTCTGGCAAACTATTCACCAGACGAGTCCGAGCCAGCAGGTACACGCCTTCCATATGCGGTCACTAAACCGTGCACAGGATGATATCATGGGTGGTTATTTGCACTCTATCCCTCGAGGCCGAAGAGCTTGCATCCCGGATGGATGCTCAGGGTTCGCACCAATCCGAATGAAGAAGGCGGGGGAGCCGGCCAAGCGAGCACGTGGGGCAAAGGGCTGAGGGGAAGCCACCAAGGGTTTCTCGAACTTCGCCAGCTTGGCTTGGCGGGCGGGCAACTTGGAGGATGTTAGAGAACGTGCTTGTGCAGTTGGTCTTCACAACTTGTATAAAGATGCTTGATTTGCAATTATGTACTCGGTATCCCGTACAGCCAGAACACCATCAGAACGCCAGGATGGGAGCGGGTGTGCCAAGACTACCCCTCGGTAATGCACCCCCAAGAATCGATCACTTCGAATCTCCTTCCTCGAATCTTCAATGAAGATCAAGCTCAATAATCCCCATGACCACCAATGCAAATACACAGTTAAGTATGCTGGTAATTTCTACATCACAACACTTTCATAAACATCTCTCATCCCCGGCCAAATCTTCGATCAAATAACTTCAGCACACCCATAACACTCGCAGCTTCGACTTCCATCGGCGCTCGTCCAGCATGAGCAGGCGGTGTAGCATGTAGTCTCCCAAGCCAAACGTTCAGTTCCTCGCTCGCTTGATCGAAGTTCTTGTGAGTCGAGAGGGTCTTGTAGGTATCCGCGCAGCTCAAGCTGGGTGGAGGCTGGGACGGAGCAGCTGTTGGCAAAGACTTGCAGCAACCTCCTCCGTTGGCATTGCCACCGCAGCAACCGTCTGAAGCCGCTGATCCAGAGGTAGCACGGATTGCGGCGAGAGACCGACAGAATAACCCGGATTTGGGATCGGCTTGGCATTGTTGACATGTACCGGGACCGTTGGCGCAGGAATTGGCTGGCGCTGTGGCGGCGACTGGTCGATGCATCTGGTTTGGCTGCAGTGACGGTAGTTTGATGCCATTTCCATCCAAGTCTGAGTCTGAGGGGGGTGGAGTAACTTCGTTCAAAAGAGGTGCCAATCGGTTCTGATGATCTTGAGGATTGGAAGCTGCTTGTGCTGCAGCCTCAGCGCACATGCAATATGTTCCTTCCTCACAGAAACCACAGGACTCTCCTGGTGGTCGAGTAACCTGAACGAGTGGTTCTTGGGAGGATTGGGTAGCCTTGGAGGAGTATTGTGCCGTGAAGTCAACTTCGAGTGGCGTAGAAGGATCTGAGTGACGTTGACGCTTGTCCGCGTAGTTTTCCGCCGACGGCGAGTGTGATCTCTTGAGCTCCGCTGATTCAGATAGCTCCGCTGCGGCTCTGATAGTCTCCTCCAAGCATTCGCAATGTGTCTCTGGTGTACACTTCCCACATCCAGCCGTAGAGATAGCCAGAGCCTGCTCCACACAAGCACAATTACTTGTAGAAGTGCAGCCACCACATCCAAGAGAACTGTCATCGACTCGGACTACCGGATTCTGGAACAGTTGCGGCGGCGGGGCCTTGCTCTCATGCTGTCGACCATGCCGTGGAGGGAGTGGAACCGCATCTGTACCCGTTGTCCTGGCCCCATTTCGCAGGTAAGCCAGTTCAGCAAGAGCAGCCTCCTTCTCCCGTCTCTCATACTCCGCAATCCGATCTAAAGTATCACATCGTAGCCTCCACGATTGAACCTCGCCGCTGAACCGCTCAACATCCGCCTCAAGCTTCACAATCTTCGTCCTTAAGCCAGCCTCGCGTTTCTGCTGCTCCTCCTTCGTCTCCTCGAGCTGCTCCTCCAATTCTCCAACCCTAGCAGCCCTCCTCTCTCGGAATGCTCGCTGGGCAGCTCGATTCTGTGCTTTTCTTTTCGTCGGGGGTGTATCTGTCGCCGGTTTCCGACCAGGCTTCGGGCGCGGCGGGATGACCCATTCCCTCGTCGTTACGAGCGAAGGAGCGGCGATACCTGATGCTGGCGCGATGGCAGCCATATTCGCCGCATTTGCGGCCTTAATTGCGATAGTTGGAAGTGCTGGGGCAATATTTGCAGGGGAGCCTGCGCTGGAAGGGGTCGATACCGCAGGCGACGCCATGTCGCTAATCGAGCCGATTCGAGATGTCGAACAAGGAGAACGAGATCAACGTCGCACACTAGACGCTGGGTGACGAGACACCATCTACGACCTGCGAAGGAGGAGCAGTCGTCGTGAAGGCGCAAAGTTCCTAGAGCGGGAGGAGAAGCAGGTTGCAGAGATTGATCTTATCAGATCGCCAGATTATGCCGGTTGGGCGCTAACGATGAACTGTGCGCCGTCTGCCGAGTTCGGATGGCTTTGGTGGCCTTGCTCCTCTCCTCCGCCCAATCACAACCACAAACACGCCCCATCTCCATCAGACAGCGGACCCTGCATGAGGAGTCACGCCTTGGCTCAGAGCACCTTTGTCCCCCGGTTATGCAAAGACCGAGATCGAGCCAGATAATTCTCTCAATCTACACGTGAGCCTGTCCGAACGAGGAGCCTGGGACAAGGACCGTGGACGCTGGGGCAGAGCAGAGCAGAGCAGAGCAGGGGTTCTGGTTCCAACAATGAGTAAATTCTACTTCGGCGGAGCCTCAGGGAGCGTCTCTTCTGACGACGAGGACAATCTTCCGTACCCTGAAGCTCTCCCTCGAAGTGACTTCCTGGCCCCGGACTTCGATGCACCGACATATCTCTCCACACTTTCAGACCGCCATCAGACACTCGAGGATCTACGTTCTGATCTGAGAGAAAGATCCCAAGCATTGTCAAAGGAGTTACTGGATCTTGTCAACACGAATTATGAGCAATTTCTCAGTCTTGGCTCGGATCTGAAGGGCGGTGAAGAGAAGGTTGAAGATGTAAGAGTTGGTTTATTGGGCTTCAAGAGAGGAGTTGAAGATGTGAGAGGGAAGGTTAGAGAGAGGAAAGCGGAAGTAGAGGGTCTTCTGACAGAGAAGAAAGCTGTTGCCAAGGAGATTGCCCTCGGCAGGAAGCTATTGGAAGTTGATGCGCGACTGGAGGAACTCGAGGACAGGCTCATGGTTTCGTCACTCGGTCGATCCGTCAATGGAGGAGACGAGCCATGGTCAGACAGCGAGGATGAGGAGGCCGAAGAAGTGGCTGAGGGGGTTATTGGTGGGACCAGTGTCAGAAAGCTCCAGACTCTCGTGACTGATTATCGACATGTGGAGCTATTGACCACTAGCATTGGAAAAGACCATCCTTTCATTGTTGCTCAGGATTCACGGATGCAGCGAGTCAAAAACACCATTCTTCTTGATCTCACTGCCGCTTTGAAGTCGGCAGCATCCATTGGAGAGTCGGGCAAGACGAGACTTGTCAAGATATTGGGCGCTTACAGGGACCTCGGAGCAGAGAATGAGGCCATCAAAGTGCTCAAGGATTTGAAGTTATGAGGTATCCAAGACAAAAGTGTACTGTAGCATAGCGTTGGAGTTCAGGGGACAAAATGGATATTCTACATCTAATCTGCAATCGTACACACTAGGACGTGGACAGCTCCCTCGTCGTGATCTTCGAATCCGCCGAAATAAAGTCACCATTCAGCGGAAACCCCGGTGCATTCGTAGAGCTCAGCACCACCTCACTCAATTCCTTATTGATCCGATCGCTCAATTGCGCCATGTCCTTCTTCACCGCCTCAATGAACGCCCTAATATTCCTCTGCATCTCCTCAGGTGTAAACCCCAACTGTCCAATCGCCATCCTCACGACCCCCAACCTCTCCCTATACTCGGCGCCCCCAATCATATCCTTCAATACAGTCGCCGGATCCTTTACCACTGTCCCCAGCTTCGTACTCGGCATCAGCCCTCGCGGACCAAGAATCCTGCCGAGTCCGGCTTTGTTCATCTTGTCCAGAGAGTCTGTCTGGCAGATACAGCGGTCGAATTCGATCCGTCCGTCTTTCACGGCTTCAAAGATGTCTTCTTCTCCTACCAACGAGGCGCCTGCTGCGCGTGCTTGCTCGGCGTACTTTGAATCCGGGGGCAGATGACACAGATACGGATGTCTGTTCGAACGGGATGGGGGAGCCGTAGTCGGTTTCTGACGACGGGGCCGTTCTTTTGTGATCTGAGTTTGATGGCCATTTCATACTTGACGCTCGTGGGCGACCTTCCAACCTCGAAGGCCCTGATATACCTGCCCCCATTCATTCATTAGCCATTGTGCTTTACTAGACTATCCATAGTAACGGAAGGGGAACGGGAACGGGAGGAGAGACATACCTCATTGCATCACAAAGACTAAACATCTCCGCATCCTTCAAATCATACGTCTTATACATGGTCCTCGCCTTCCTCTTCTTCTGCGGAGCATCTTTCTTCTTATTCTTCTGCGGATTCTGGCCCTTGGGTGCAGCGCCAGCTTTCTCTTTCTTCGACAGGATCTTGGGCACAAAGCTTCCGCGGGAAGCACATGCTGCTGTCGTACTCAGCAGCCTTGTAGACCCGAATCTTGTCGCAGGAGGGGGTGAGGATAAACATAGTCTGCTCAATTGAGCGAGACATTGCCTGGAAGTGGCCATGTTATGGTTGCTGAGTGCTTCCTAATGTCGTTTTCAAGATAAAATCGTCTGGTCGCCTAGTGCTAAAGATCCCTGTCAATTTTCGGGAGCTTTTTCTGAGCTTGACGACCTCACTTCACTAAATTCAAGACGGGCTTCAACGACACACAATGCTCCTCCCACGATTACAACCGCCTTTACGAGCAGCGCTCGCCTCAATTGCACGCTCTTCTCCCTCGGGGACCTCCACAGCATGTCTGAACGAAGCGTTTGCCGCGCTGGCACTGAAGCCATTGGTGTTCGTCCGCCACGCATCACACGCCCAGCAAGGAGCTGTTAACAAGGCGAAAGACGGGCCTGGGAAACGACTTGGTGCTAAGAAGTCTGGAGGTTTGTCAATCGCCCACATATGTCGAAATATTGGCCCGAGTGAACAAGCGCTGATGATATCTACAAATAGAGCAATACGTGATCCCAGGCAACATCATCTTCCGCCAACGAGGCACGCACTGGTTCCCCGGCGAGAACTGCGCCATGGGCCGCGATCACACTATTTACGCCACCGAATCGGGGTATGTGAAGTACTACAAGGACCCCGAGAAACACCCCAAACGACAGTATATCGGGGTAGTGTTCAAACGAGATCAGGTTTTACCGTTACCGCGGAATTCTCATCGGAGGAGGAGATTGAATATGGTGGCTGTGAAGATGGAGGTCTCGCCCACAGCCACAGAGCCGGCTGTGACGGATTTGCTACTTGAAGGAGGTGGGATTGGTGGGAGGAAAGAGGTTTTTAAGGTAATGAAGAAGAAGGGCGAGAGGAAAGGGGAAGAGGGCAGAAATCTGAAGTTGAGACCGGGGTATATGTACAGAGAGGCGAACTGGGAGATTGGAAGGGCGGCGGAGAGGGCGGGGGTTAATGTCAAGGCGTTTAAGCCGAGGGATCGGTGGACCGCGTGGAGGAAGAGGGAGGTTAGGTTTGCGAAAAATGCGGAAAAGAGGAGTTTGGGGAGGAAGATTGGCGGGAAGTAAATGGGGATGTGGGGAGGTGTATTATATTGTGGGATAGAAGGGCTGTATACAGTAGAAGTCGAAATCAGTGTCAGTCCGAACTCTGAAAGTTATAAATTAAACCTCTGCACTTTTCTGAAGCTAGCCCCAATAAAGTTTAGGGTACACATTAGCATACTTACTAGAAGAGCCTCACCTATATCAGCACGAGATGGTAGACTTTGTGTGGACCCATGTCCATGTCCATGTAACCGTTCGAAGTATAAGGAGAACGTTGAAATCCTGCAAGTGATCTAAGAAAAAGATGGGCTGTGTAGCAAAGGCGCGAAACGCTGATCTGCGAGACCTGTACTTGCATAATACATCGCATATCCGATCTTGGCAAAAAGTGTTCGTAGATGAATCTGGCTGTGATAAACGAGCTGGGCAGAGAGGGACAGGATGGGGCCCTCATTGGAAAAACTCCCATACAAGTGTCACTGTTCCAACGGGAGCAGCGATATCAAATATTGCCAGCATATACGCAAGATGGTGTTATATGCGCCCGCGTCTTCCAGGAATCTATAGACAGTACCGTATTTGAGGATTTCATAGAGCGGACCCTTCTTCATGTAAATCGAAAGGCTTGCTTCCATCGAAAGACTTGCTTCCAATAGATTCGTTTTCGACTTGGAGGATCTGGAGCATCTCCAGTATCCCCAGGAGTTCTGAACGAACCAGGGTTCTGAGTCCCGGGAGGCCAAACGCCCTGAATTCTGAGTGGTTCAACATCATTATTTCTGGATGGACCAACACCATGAATTCCGGGGGGCTCAACATTGTGAGTTTCGGGTGGTCCAACACAATGAGTTCCAGGAAGTCGTGCATCCTCAGTTCCCGGTAGGCCAGTGATTTGTGGCGATGAAGCCTGAAAGCCATGGGCTTGACTCTGGCGTATGACCTGCATATTGAGCGCCCATCTAGCACGACGCTGTCTCTCTTGGTCCCAGGCTGTTTGCCTCTCAGGTTCATTCAGACTGGCAATATGGTCCATTACCTCGCCCTGTCGCACAGTTTCCTGAAATTCTAAATCCGCAATGGTGGATCCAGCTAAAAAAAACATTTGTCAGCATAGCTTTGGCGAGGCAACGAGAATGCCCGAGACTCACTTTCTATCTGTCTCTTGAGGTCCTGGTCGATAAGAAAACAATGAGAGGTATCGCCGTCGTCGCTGTCAATAAGGAAATCTGCGTATCTACAGAACGCCATTGTACTAAACAACAGCGAGTCTGGCAATATGGCCTTTGCTGGAGCGTTTTTAAGGATGTGAAAATCCAGGAGATATGGAACTTGATCGTCTCCGAATCGCCATTCAACCCCATAAGCTGTCCCTGACGTATCTTTTTTTGAGCCGTCCACAAATCGAAGTGTCGTGCAGTGCTCTGGTCCTGTGTCATAGCTAATCCCTGCGTGCCATGCTTGATCTTCGTCAAGAACCGCCACTTTGGCACCAGTATCTCCAAGCGCAAGATATGGAGTACCATCAAGGAACCCTTTGAACATGGGGCCATTTCCACCGGAAACATAGAGGAGATCGAAATGCGATAGTCTTTTCACAACCCTCTCCTTCACTCGCCGCAGACAGTTCGCCACGCTTGAGAAAGTTTTCGAAACATTTAAGAACAATTTTCCGAGAATCACATCATGAACACAGTCCGGCAATAACCAGAATTCTAATTCATAGGTTTGAGATTCTTTGAGAAAGCTGAACTGGGCCGTCACTTTCTCTGTACTGTAGATTTCTCTTCCGCTTCCAAGTCGGACTCTAAGTTGAGCAGTGTGGTTGATGGTAAGGCCCCATTTGTGAGCAATGGACTTTTTCATGAAGTTGTGCCTTGCGCCCATATCTCCCAATGCGTTCGTTGTGTTCTTGCCAACATGACATGGAATCTCATAGACGGAGACATCATGTTGAGGGCTATGATGCCTGATCGTCTTCCCCATGCGAGCTAACTTCGAAGCTTTGTTCTCGTCCTGGTCGGGCTGTTCATAAGAGGATTTAAGATCATTTTTTGTAGCCATCAGAAACAGGTCGGACATGTGCGCGTCCAGAAACTGATCCAACAATTGCATCTCTTCGGCAAGATTGAGAGCAGAAAGGCGGGCCACATTCCGGCGAGGTTCATCCTCAAGTTGAGATCCCGTAGCATATGCCACTAAGTTCGCCAGCTCATATTCATGCTCGTTGTTTGGCACTTGATTCTTCGTGGTGCTGACCGAAACGCCAGCTCTGCTTGGGATCTCTTCCAACTTCAGGATTCGACTGATTTCCTCAAGATAATCGTCCTGATCCAGAAGACAGGTAGCTTCGGGAGAGGTAAACTCCGTCGTTGCATTGAGCCTGTTGACCATATTTTCTATCCTCCATTTATCCTCTTCCCGCTCTCTAACCCATGTTTCAATTGCATCCTCCTTCGGCCGGTACTTGACCGCGGCAGAGATTCCTGCGTAATTCGACGTCGACATGGCTCTTACTTTAAGTTAATTTCAGAAGGCGTTTAAGTCGGCTGTTGTAAGTACGACAAGGAGGTCGAGAAATGATTCGGCGTGATGAATTTAATGTAGAGCCTTCGCTCAAGGAGGTAGTGGGAGATAGAGAAGAGTCTTGTGTTGCATTTCGACGCCCTGTTGTGTGGTGGGACCTGGTAAAGAGCAGGAGGAGAGGTAGGGTGCAAAGGCGGACTTGATTCCTAAGATGCTAGGTTCAGGGCTCCTTGAATAATCGCTCGCGCGGCCGCTCTCGCTTAGAACAAGCATCTGCTGCCGTAGCCAACCGTCCAAATCTTGATTTTACCACAACAACGGCATAAAATCAAATGTTTGAGTAGCTATTTGTTGTCAGCGACATCAGTATAGTAATCCTAGAGATTTTTGCAATTTTATAAACAGCTTGAAAAATATTCAAATTTTTGGTGTTCCGACAGGGGTAAAAGTGGGCGGGTGAGAGAGAGGTGGGCCATTGTAGCCTTACCGAGTAAAATGAGTGTTCGGCAGGGCCAAACTAACTTGCTTGGCATGCTGGACTGTCATCCGTCCCTTTCTTCCCTCACTAATTACGAAACCAGCCTTTGACAGCTAAACTTGCCATGTATTTGATTTCTTGAAGTCAAGATGACATGGAAGCAGCGAATGTGTCGGAAGACATCGAGTTGGGTCATGTCCGCGACGGCTACCCAGCGCTGGCGTCGTGGATTGCTCGCGACCCCGATGACGAAACTTTGGTCTTCCGCAAGTTCAATCGGATGAGTGCGAGAAATTTGCTGCATCTTCAGAGTCAGCTTACCGAAATCGAGCGAGAAATTGATGAACTAGACGATCAAGCACGAAGAAGTTCAGATCGGGAAGCGTGGCAGTCATCTCGAAGATGGGAAACGCTCCTTGAGCATGCGCGGGATAATAATAGGCCAGAGAAAAGGAGGCTGGAAAAGGCAAAGGAGCTTGAGACTAAGATCAAAGAATATCGCATGTATCCAGTACTCGATCCTGGCTCCCCGCTGACTTTTGACTCCAGATGAGGCCCTTCTCCTCAAAGCCCAAATCGCGGCATTTAAACGTCCAAGCAATCGAGCATACTCTGCCTTCAGCAGCTATATTGCAGGCAATACCACAGGCGGAGTTCGACTACCCATAATAAGCGGCCGAGCAAAGACCTTTCTTCAAGATAGAGATGATCTTGTAGCGTTGAAGAAGCCCGTGGAAGAGGATGCTCTCTCTCGCCTTCTTCGAGACCACTGGACCTTTCAACGACGAGCAACGGAGGACCCACTTGACCGCACTACAATATACAAAGGTCAGAATGTCATTTGGACAGTCACAGGAATCAGCATGTTCGTCGCAGCAATTCTGATGATTCTGGCGATCACAACTCTTTATCTTGTCTCCAACCAAGTTGCCAGACTGTGTATGGTTCTCGCCTATACACTTGTCTTCGCTCTGAGCGTTGCGTTATTGACAAATGCGAAGAGGGTCGAAATTTATGGCTCCACTGCAGCATACGCTGCGGTTCTAGTAGTCTTCATATCTGGGGGGTTAGGGCTGTCGAATCCACAGCAATGCTTCGTCCAGATTTCAGAGGGGATGTATAAAACGGTCACATGTCCGAAGTAATATACAATCTTTGTCTATGGTTAAACTTGAATCCAACAGTTTTAATGGTCTTTTGACCTTAACGCTTCCGCCAACTCCAGCATCACGGGGCTTGTACCGATGAAGAAGAAAAAAGTACTTCCTGTACCAACACTCTACCCGTAACGGGACGTAATCCACTCTCCATACCAGCACATAATACGTATCAGTGTATAGCCCACCTTTCCCATATCAGCATGCTGTCGCTGTCAGCGTACCGTTCCATACGCGAGGCGATTTTGATTCGGCTTTATCTTACCCTACCAGTACTAGATATACGTCGTTGTGAACCATCCCATGTTGAACCGTAGGCCTTACCGCGCTTGAGCAACTTTCGTACTGTAAAAGTAGAGCCTTCGCTTGACAGAGCCATCGTGCGAGTGCAGGAGTACAAGATAAAGAAGGAGGAGGAAGACAGCTAACGACGACGCTACACGACCAAACTTCTGCTTATACCAACTACGGGATTTTAAGGCTCGTCTCATACTAGAAACAGTTACATGGACCTGGAAGCGGTTCCACACAAACCCAACCATCTCATGATAGTATAGATCAGGTTTCTCTAATAAAATGTTCGCATAGAACATCTATAATTTCAGGTATAATACTTCGGGGCCGTCCCGCACTACCATTTAAAGGAACTTTTATAGTGCCGAAGGTACGGAGGTCTTTTTTGATTCAATAGACGCCACGCGAGCTGCAGGTAGCAGCGTTAGCTATTTCAGCAGGAAGATGCTTACAAAGGATCATGGCATGAAACTGCGCATATTGTGACTCTGCGAGCGGCGGAGCTATTCTGAGGAATAAATTACAATACCTTGGGCGAGCTGCCTTTGTTGACACTACTGTCGTCAACAGAAGGGGACAAATGTCACATGCGTGAGGCATCCGAGTCGACTACATACGCAGAAAGCCGCTAGATTAAATCTGCCACCCCCGGGGTGAAACTATAATTTCAGGGCCTGCGAAGACTCAGCACCTTATTGAAACAGCTAGCTACTTTAGGCTATCTATTCCTTCCACTCCAGCTTCAACCACTAGTCAGTTCGTTCTATTATTGGAACATGCTTACGTACAGACGCACTAATCGCTCGATTAGTATTTCCATTCAATTACGTTCATTAAACCTATATTTAGGTATCAGTGTAGTAATCATATCACTACTAAGATACGGGGTAAATCACATAGTACGCTAGGAATCAGGAATATAGCTATAGAAGTCATTCCCTTAGTTTTTATAGTAGTATACTCCTGTAATTAGTATATCTATAGATTATTAACCCTTAATATATCGATTTCTACTATAAAATCGATTCTTAGTTTAATAGGTTCTAAGCCCGGCTAGTGCATACTAAGTGCTTTCATACGATTTTCAGATCACGTGACCTCATTATTTACTTCCTCTATTTCTAATATTATCAAAATCGCGATTTTTATTAAATCGTACCCGTCCCTTTAGCTTCGTATTAGACGAATTCGCCGAAAACATAGCTATTTTCAGTCGTAAATTCTCTACGGAATCCGCTATACTAGATACCAAAAAACTAGAATATATTACCTATAAAGGGTCGAAGATCCTACTACTCTTAGAGACTAATATCGTCTCCTAGATAATTAGTACTAGGAATATCCTTATTTTTAATAATCTATAGTAATATATTAATCTAGATTAAGCCCCTACAATTATTGAATTAGTTCTAAAAGACAATAAAATAATTAGTTATTAAATATTACTTGCTTATATAGTACTAAGCTTCCTTATTACCGCCGATTTCTGGCTAGAACTCGACGAATTTAAGCTTTTATACTAGATTTAGGCGTATATTAAAGCTAGGGCGAACTAGCTAAAAGCTTAAAAATAGTCCCTTAGCCTTTAGGAATTAGAGATACTTACTTATAATTCTAATAAAGGAATAGAGGACTTTATTAACTATATTAGTCGTAAGGTATTAGATATTAAAGGGGTAAGAGGCCTTATTATAGATATTACTATATTAGGAATCCTACTTTAGGGGCTTCCTAATAAGGAATTCTCATATTTCAAGTTATATATTAGTTCTATAAGAGATAATCTCCTTAGACTAAAAATGGAATTATATAGAGTAGAGGCTATTATTAAGGAAGAAAAGCTTAGAACTAATAGTTCTAATACCTCTAATTCTATATTAAAAGCGCTATTAGTTTAGTCGAATTAATTAGGTGAGAAATAGTTAAAAAATAAGGACAAAAAACCGAAGCTCCCTAGGGATCCAAATACCTATTACTCTTACTATAAATATAAGGGGTATAATATTAAGGACTATATAAGCTATAAATAAGTTTAGAAGTTCTTTGATTCTAAGGGAAAAGACGCTTTTTCTACTAAGTAAGAGGTATTGTCCTCTAGTTTAAAGGAGACTATATACCCTAAGGTATATATTACTAGAAAAACGACTTTTAGTATACTACTTAGTAGCTAATCACTCGACGATTTTGCGAATATCTAGTATATTAATTCGGGTACTACGGATTATTTTACTAGTAGTAAAAGCTCCTTTCTTATATACGAAGAGATTAATCTATTTCTAATTACCCTTAGTAACGAATCGATAATTCTAATTAAGGGAAAGGGAATTATCCTTTTAGTTACTAAGCTAGAGCTAAAAATATAGCCTACTAATATACTTTATAGCCCTTAATTCTAGAACACCTCCTTATTATTAATTCCGAAAATTACTTATATAAGAGGTAATGTGATATTTTCTTAAGGGTATATCTGAATTATTAATAAAGGTATCACTATTATAACTAGTACCTTTAGTTCATTTATAGGGCTATATTAACTCGATTAGTTCAGTTTAGGACATACTCTTAAAGCGTCGAAAATAGAGGCTTTAGCTTCCTTAGAGGTATAGTACTAGTATTATAGATACTTGAATATAAAGTATATCCTAGAATTAGTAAACTATATTTATAGTTTATAGTTCAAAAATTAGAACGTATTCGACTATAATCTATATAATATAAGTAAGATTACAAGAGCTAGTATAACTAATTTATACCTTAAAAAACTACTTCTAGGGGAATATCTCACTATTAATCTATAGGGGCTATTAAGGGTTTTATCCCTTAGTAAGAATACTTATATACTATTAATTACTTATAAGGGTACTAAATATCGTATAATAGTATATCTATTAAATCGAACGGGCTATTTTATAGGCCTCTAGTATCAAGTTACTTTTATAGAGATATAGACTAGAAATAAGGTTAAATACTTATACTTTAATAATACTCTTGAGTTTATATTAAGTTAAGTTACGAACTAGTATAAAATAAAGGGTATTCGATTAGAACTAATAACTACTTATATACTTGAATAAAATAGTATTTCTAAATATAGTATATATACGATTATTGAATTAGAGTATATAGAGCTAGAATAATTAAGCTTACTATACGATTTCTGAGAAGAAGTAGCTATATATAAGATTTACGCCTATAATTAATACTACTTCCCTAAAATTAGTATAACTCTATATAAAGCCTTTTATAGAGTTAAACTAGATATTTCTAACTTATAAGTATTTAGTTCTTTAATATATATATATATACCTAAAAAGATAGTATTATAGTATAAGTATATAGCTAAAGCCTTTAGGGGTATTTTCACTAGCTATAGTAGTTCTAGATATTATATCTAGAACCCCTATAAGTATTTGTTCGTCGTTTCTAACTATTATATTATTAAAGAATATATTAAGGGAATATATCTCCTGAACTAAGTCTCTTAGCTTTATAAAAGACTTATTAGTATTACTAATAATTATAACAATACTTCTAGTAGTAATATAGACGAATTTAGCTCAAATTATAGAGATACTATTATTATTAATTATTGGTTTACTAGAAATACTAAGTACTATTATATATAGTCGTGGAATACTCGTTATATTTATTATTAGTAAAGTAGTATATTCTAGAAGTAAAGTAGTTTAGTTCAAGAGGTTAAGCTACTAAGCTACACTCCCGAACCTCTATTATACCTAATTAGGTCTAGTCTATAGAATGGGCTATATACGTAACGTAGTAGGTGATAATCTATAAAAGTGCGATTAAATACTAGAAGCTCTCTAAAAACGTCAAAAAACGTGGTTTCTTATCGAATATATACTAGTTTCCTAATTAGGCCTAGTCCCACGCTCTCTAATCGTGCTATATATCTACGTGATACCCTCTCGTTAATATCCCCGCTTCTATACGTCACTCTCCCACTAATATATCCCTCTCTCTCACTCTCCTCTACTCTATCCGTTACCTTATTCACGTTTAACTTACTCCTCTACGTCTAGTTATATGGTATTCGTATTAATTAAGTACTTAAGAGCATTCGTAGGCTTTAGTTTCGTTATAGAGTTAGTAGGATTTGATTTTCCCTTAATTTACTTAACCTCCGTGATCTCCTATTATTTATACGCCTAGTAGAGGTATATTATATTAATTATAAGTCGCTTTTCCTATATAGTTCTAAGCTTTATAAGGTACTCGTAAAGGGATTTCGAGTCTATATAAACAACTAATAGTAGATCGATTTCTAGGGCTCTATTAACTATTAACTTAATTATAGTGCCTATATTAAAGCTATATACTATACTATATAGCTTAGAGGCTAGTACGCTTTAGGTGACTCTCCTATACTTCGTAGACGACTAGTAGATAATATTCGTGTTCTAAGTAATATTAGCTAAGGCTAAAATATAGCTTATCTATAAAGATAAATCTCTATTATTTACAAAGGACGAATTAGTTAATACGATTAAGTAGAGAGTCTCCTTATCTAGCTTTACGAATTATAGTCCCCTAGTAATATTCTTAACTTACTACTAGAGACGCTTATTAAGTGAACTAATATCGTTTTCTATAAGTTCGATAACTTAAGTAACTATTATGAGGTTATAGGACGCTTTAGGTTAATAGACTAATGTAATATAGGTTCCTTAGGCTTATTGAGTTATATATTATTCCTTAATTATAAGGTTCATATATATAGTACCTCTATTACTTATCGTAATTAAGTTCTTAGTTAATATAGTCTTGAGATTACTACACTAGTACTCTTATATAAGGGTAATTCTAGTAATCTTAGTTTCTATATTTGTAGTATTTTCGGAGGTTTTAGTAGTTTCGGTATATATAATACCTCTATTAAACTTGAGATTATAGTTAAAGGTGAGCTATTCCCGCTCCTTAGCTAGGAATTAAGCTTCCTTTAGCTTTAATTACTCTATTTCTAGGAAATCGTTATTGTTAATAATTAGAGTATTATTAATTTATAAACTTACTATACCGAATAGTTACTTATTATATAAGAGGTATAGGTCGTAAGTTAACTATTCTATAATAAGTTCATTAATATAGTAGGAGTAGTAAGTCTTAAACTAGTAGTTTCTAGCTTCCGGTATATCATATAGTAGTTTTATAACCTTTAGGACTAAATCGTCACGTAGGTAAAAGTGTTTAGTGAGCTCTCGTAGTAGTTTTATATAAAAATCGCGATTTAGGAGAGTTATTAATTAAATATATACTTATAAGATATCTCGTAAGTAAAGCCCTATAGTTTTAGTTATTATAGTAGCGATACTAAGGATAATTCTCTAGCTAATACGTTAAATAATTAGCGATTAAGTTAATATAATATACTTCTCTTAATTATTATATATCTAGATAATAAGCCTCGATTTACGAAGCTCTTTATTAGTACCCTTATTCTTAATCTCGTCGACGAACCTAGAGTTAAAGATATATACTCCCTCTAGTACTTCTAAATATAAGGTGACCTTAAAGACCCCCTTTTCTAGGAGTCCTTCGATTTTAGCTTAATAGGAGTCCTCATACTAAACGTCGTTTATTAGGTATATACCTCTTGTCTCCTCTACTTTAATTCCGTTATCTTATAAGAATACTATAACTTTAGGTAGTGTTTTACGAGGTCGTCCTCTCTCGTGTTTCGGAGGGATAATAGAGGGAATTATACTTACTTTACCTTAGCTATTACTGTGGTTATATTCGGGTTTAAGGCTAGAATCGTCGAGATTAAGGCTTTTATCTCCCTATAGGAATAGCTTTATAGAGGTTAAGTAAAAGGAGGTATTACCTTATAGTAAAGCTAGTATATACGACTCACCCTCTATAGATACTAGCTTATATAGCCCTTCCTATTACCCTAGTTAACCGGTATTCCCTTCGCGCTATACTAAGACTTCTGAATTTAATAGAAGTTCGTATATATTAGTTATAGAGGGTCTATTACGTGTATTTAAGGCTCTTACTACTTCGTGACTAGCTTGTATCTTCTTTATCTCCTCTATTACTTTCCTTAGGGTATTTGATTACTATATAACTAAAGGTAATAGAGGGTCATATTCACTTATTCGAGGTAAAGCGCTATAAACTAGGAGTATAGGAATGATTCTATTTAGTCCTATAGTATTATTAATTGCTTTAAAGGAAATTTGTAGTACTATATCCTTATTAATTCTATTAATTTCAGTAATAATAATCTTATAGGCTCATTGAACTATATTATAGTATTATTCGATAATTTCGACTAAATAGTAAGCTTTTATAAGGACAATCTTAATCTTAGTCCTTATCGAATTTATAAGCTATATGAACTCTTTACTAGTAAACTACTTCCTAGTATCTATAGTAATCTAATTAAGAGGTCTTAAATAAGTATTAATCTAATACTATTTTAGGGCATCTCATATATATTAAGTACTAAGGCTCTATAGTTATTATCCCGCTTAATACTATATTCCTTTATTAATAATATATAATATAGGCTTCTCGAATATATAGAAAATATCGATAATAATAGAAAAATTAAAGCTAACGTCGTCTCTTAAGTTAAAGTTAAATTAGCTAAGTAATTTCCTATTTAATTAGTATTACTCGTAGTATCTCGTAAGGTATTCGAGGGCTTATTTATCGACTTTATAGCTTACTTATTCTAGGATATTTCATAGTTTCTCGATTAATAAATAACTGAATTAATAGTATAATCGTCGTAATTCTAGTTCTATGAGGAAATAAGGGTTTAAGGTAAAGGATTCTAATATAAAGGTCTTAAGTAAGGTATCTTATAGGAGGAAAGAATAACTAAAGCGTTGTATTACTAATATCTGCTTCTTAGTAGACGTAATTAGTTAATTCTAGAGGTTATTAAAATAGACCTTTAGTTCATCTATATTCGCTAAGCTAAGTAAAAATAGAGTCTTTAAGGGTATAATATAGAATTATATAAGCCTAATTAGTGTATCTATAATTATAGATCCTAAGGAAGATAATATATTAATCCTAAACTTGACCTTAATACTCCCTTTAGTGAATCTATTAAGCTCAATACTATTATTCGTTTATTATAAAGCTTAGAATTAATCGAGTCTAGTAGTTGAGTATTTAGCGGCTCTAGTATCTATTACAATTCCGTAAAAGCGGTTAGTGTTATACTTAGATATACCTCTTACTATAAAGGTTTAGGCGTCCTTTATAAGTGATTTATTAGATTCCGTAGTATTATTTTCTCTTATTAATAAGTAAGTATAAGAGCGGTTTATGAGGTTATTTATAAGGTTACTAGCTATATTTAATAGCTTAAGAGGTTATAAATCGGGAGTAGTAAAGAGGGTTTTAACTAAGGTAAAATAGGAATCCTATTCCTTAGGGTCCTCTATATCTACTAATAGAGTATTAAAAGTATTACTTAATTCGTCCTCTCTACTCTTATTACCTTATTCATCTCCCCTTTCCTCTTTAATTAAAGCTATATAGTATAAATACGCCCTTATAAACTTCCTTTTAAAGTCTAGGGAGTCCGTAGCTCTAAACTTATATAGGTTTCTAGCTCTAAATCGAGCCTTCTCGTCCCGTTACTCTCTCTCCGTGTGTTTCTAGGATCGATAATTTAGTTTTCTATATATAAAGTATAACTTTAAGGGGTCTATATCGCGGTTTTTATAAGGGTTCGCGTGATTAGTATAGTATTAACGATTTCTGAACTAATAGTTATCTAAGTAGTTATTTAAGCGATATCATCGATTAATAAAGAAGGTATCTATATTATTCGAATTAAGCTTCTTAAAGGCTATAATTAAGGACTATAGCTTATAGAGAAGCTTACTAAGGGCTATTAGAGGGTCTAAAACAGCGAATTTACATGCTTCGGAGTCTTAATAAGTAGTAATAATTTTGTTATAGAGAAACTCTATCGTCTTTAGGGCGAGTATAAGGCTATATTATAGTTTACGTAATTCGTTAATTATTAACTAGATAATCTCAAAAGTCGATTTTCCCGTGTATTTCTCTATTATTAAAGACTATATAATTACGTTCTATTAATCTAGATTTCGTCATTAATATCTAAAGCTTTTAAAGAAGCTATAGAGGTATATAGTAACGTAATCGAACGAGTCCTTAGATATCTAGTTATTATAGAAGTAGTCTAGTACTAGTCCCTTAAGTATAGTAGGGAAAGCCTTTATAATAGCCTCTTTTAGAAGCTTTATGTATTTATAGATATCGTAGAAAATAGTGAGTTTCTAATTAAAGCTACTATTCCTACTATCTCACTTAAGTTTATTTATATAGATTCTAGTAATCTCCCTAATTAACTTCGCTTTATTAGTTAATAAAGGGGTATTTTGGTGTGGTTCTAGTACTAATATAAATAATTCCGGTAATAATTTAGGTAATTAAGGTAGTAGAGGTAGTATAGGAGTCCTTAAGAGAGAAGGTATTAAGAGAGGTATATACTAGTTCGACTAGTTCGATAATAGAGTATTCTTAATACCTTTAAGTATAATATAAGCCAAAGTAATAAGTCCCTATACGAGATTTATTTAAATTCCGTCTTTTTTAGTAATATCTATAATCTCTTATTCGCTTTATATATCCTCTTATATAACATTAACTAAGGATTACGCGATTATAAGTTATTTGCTATTTTATTTAATATAAATGCCCCTATATTATAGGAAAGCTTATAAGGCGTAAACGATAGTTTAGTCGACTTTATTCTAGGTTATAGTATTGAAGGTTATAAAGTCTTCCCGGAATAGCTCTTATAGATTTCTATTAGACTATTTATATAGAGTGTACTATTATATCTTAGTATTAACGTAGTTATTAAGGTCCTCCTTTAGTACTATAATTATATTAATTCCGTCTTACTACCTTTTAATTCTCGTCTTCTATTCCTTTATCTCTATTTTCTTAGTATATATGTGTGTTTGGTTTAAAGTAGGAAAGAGCTAAAGAGCTAAAAGTAATTATAAAAGAAGTAGTTCGATTTAAAGGTTTAGTATTAAAGTATCGCTTCGTAGTAAGTACACGTCTATAGTAGAGAAGTATATATATAGGAAATCGAAGTAATTTAGTATAAAAATCGGAGGAAAATCGAGGTTTTAGGAGGTTTGAGGTTAGAATTAAGGTGTTTTTCGGGTGTGTATATACGTATAGTGTATATATATAGTCTAGAGGTTCTCTTAGTATTATAGTAATATATAAGTAAAATGAATAGTTTCTAAGTTTATAGTCTTAGTACTATAGAGATGGTTTTATAGGAGGTTCTAAGGTTTAGAGGTTCTGAGGTTCAAAGGAGAGGTATTAGAGGTTCGTAGGTTTATAATTAAGGTATTCTCGACTAGTTCCCGGTATAAGGGATTATCGTAGGTAGATAAGTTATTATTCTAGTAAGTTATAAAGGGTATTCGGCCTTATAAAGGAATGATTAAATAGAGGTTACTCTAGTAGTTTATAAGGAGGTTCGGCCTTATAAAAGAGCTATCTTAAGGGTATCGCTTTAGGTATCGAAAAGTGATTAAGGTTAAGGTAAAAGAGGTAAAAAGAGTAGTCTCTACTAATTAAGAATAGCTAAGTAAATAGCTATTTCCTATAGCAAAAATCAATTATTATCTCCTTAGGCTATCGAATACTTTCATAGGAGTCGATAAGAGGTTTCCCTTAGTAAAAATTAATTATCTACTCCCTAGGCTACCGAATACTTTTATAGGAATTAATAAGTAGTTTTCTCCTTTAATATAAGTAAACTAGATTTGCTTTAGGCTACCGAATGCTTTTAGGACAAATCTAAATACCTCTAATCTATAAGTACTAACTAATTAGTATTAGTTCACTAGAAATACTAAGTACTATCACGTGTAGTCGTAGAATACTCGTTATATTTATTATTAGTGAAGTAGTATATTCTAGAAGTAAAGGAGTTTAGTTTAGGAGGTTAAGCTACTAAACTATACTCCCGAACCTCTACTATACTTAATTAGGTCTAGTCTACGGAATGGGCCGCGCACGTAACGCGGCACGTGACAATCTACAAAAGTGTGATCAAATATTAATACTAGAAATTAACTACTTAATATTCTATTAGAAGATAATCTAGAAAATCACTCTAATTCGGAGGGGAATACTACTTAAAGCGGGTCACATGACCGAATTAAGAGTATTTCTACTATAAGCGAGCCTCCTAAATAGCTAGAACTTTAATTACTTAGTAGTTCAGAATTAAGCTCTAGTACTTAGAGAGCACCTATATTACCTAGTATAGTTTAAGTGAGGGGCAAATTAATCCCACTTCGTGATAAATTAACTAGGATTATAGATAAGAACCTTAATTACTATACTTTAATTACTATTAACTAGAATACTAAAGCTTCTAAGATTTTATTATTAATTAAAGAAGCTCTCACTAGCCTAGACACTTATCTATAGAGACCTTCTATTAAGAAGGAGCTATAATCCTATTTACGTAATTATATATGGGATCTAGTAGTACGTAAATAGTAAAAGACTATTAGATATCGCTAGGTATTCAAAATTAAGTCTAATAAGTATTATAAATTAAGGCTCATAGCTTAAGGATATACTTAATTATATAGTATAGACTACTTCGAGACCTTCGCTCTAGTAATAAGGCTTTCTATTATTCGTATCCTATTAGCCCTAGCGACTAAATATAGGCTTTATATCTACTAAATAGACGTCTAAATTACTTTCTTATATAGTGATCTAGAAGAGGAGTACTATATAGAATAACCCCCTAGTTTTATTAAAGGAATTAACCTTATTTGTCGTCTATAGAAGAGTATTTATAGTTTGAAATAAGCTCCTAGGGTCTAGAATTAAGTTATTAATAGCTTCTTCGTTATTATTAGCTTCTAGAGATTACTTTATAATCTAGCTTTATATATATTCTATATATACGAACTTAATTAACTACTACTTTTAATTACTATTTACGTTAATAATATAATTATTATTAGTAAAAACATAGCTGAAATTAACCGAATTAAGGACAAACTTTATTAGAAATTCGATATAACTAATTTAGAAGAAATTAAGATACTCCTAGGGATAGAAATTATACGACTTTAGGATAGTTTAGTGTTTTTATACTAAGATTAATATCTTATAGATCTGCTTTAGAGGTATAATATAGGAGGCTTAACTCCTATATCTATACTAATAATATATATATTATTACCTAAAGGAGAAGATATTAATATTATTAAATATTAGAGTTATATAGGATTACTTATATAGTTACCCCTAGTGACTAGACCTAATTTTTGCTATATAGCTAGGTATTTAGGACGCTTTAATTCGTGCCCTAAAGCCTCTTATAGTATTATATAAAAGCGTATTATACGATATATTAAGGGATCCCTTAATATAGGTATTCTATATAATACTACTTCTAAATAAGGACTTATTAGGTACTTAGATACTAACTATAGAGGCGATTTATAGGACTATAAATCGACTTCTGGTATAGTTTTTATCCTCTTTAGTAAAGCTATTAGCTAGGCTAGTACGAAGTAGAAAATAGTAGTAACTACTATTATTAAAGCAGAGTATATTACCCTTACTCTAGTAATTAAAGAAGCCCTATAGCTTAAGTAATTATTTAAGGAAATATTAATCCTTATAGGAGTAATTAACCTGAAAATAGACGCTTAGGGAGCTCTCGATTTAGCTACAAATACTTGTTTTTCTTAGAAAACTAAGTATATCGATATTAGATACTATTTTATTAGAGATTATATTAATACTAAGGATATTAAGCTTAAGTATATTCCTATTATAGAAATAATAGCCGATATTCTTACTAAGCCCCTAGCTAGACCTACTTTTGAACTACTATATTTAAAGCTTAGTATTATTAGCCTCACTAATATCGAACCTCGATTATAAGGAGGAGGCGTATTAAAATAGCTAGCTACTTTAGGTTATCTATTCCTTCTACTCTAGCTTTAACTATTAGTTAGTTCGTTCTATTATTAGAATATACTTATATATAAACGTACTAATTACTCGATTAGTATTTCTATTCGATTACGTTTATTAAACTTATATTTAAGTATCGGTGTAGTAATCGTATCACTACTAAGATATAGGGTAAATCACATAGTGTGCTAGGAATCAGGAATATAGCTATAGAAGTCATTCCCTTAGTTTTTATAGTAGTACACTCCTGTAATTAGTATATCTATAGATTGTCAACCCTTAATATATCGATTTCTACTATAAAAATCGATTCTCAGTTCAATACACCTCCTCGTGGTACAGGCCGTTAACCTGAATCTCTTAGGAGTTCAGGGCTAAGACTGAGTCACGAGTAAACGTAGGGAGAATTTCCTTTACTACCTGATCCCGCTTCACGTAAGCTAGCGGTATAGCGCCTCTACAGGAGCTTAAACTTCTACTCGACGAGACTTACGATCACGATATCGACTCCGACTCTTCCTCTCTCGCTCGATCTACTATATACTTAGGGGAGATATATCTATAGGAACGGCGAGGGAAATCGAGGTAGACACCGTGGCCTTTTCGACTCTCTCAACTCACTCTCGGACTAGCTATATAGTAAAGGAATCCTCCTATAGAGGCAGGCCCGAGGACTCAGTATTTCTATAGATATAAGGGGGGTATAGGGTACTAAGAGGACAGGGGGAGGGGTCGGGCTTAGATATTTGAGTTATGAGAGGACTTGGGTAGCGGCACACAAGAGGGGCGTCATCTTGTCTATCGGGGAAGGTTAGCTCTCGCAAGTCCTTATGGCCACACGCTATTACAGTATGAACTACTTTCTTAAAGGTGATAAGGGCACTGAAACACCGCGGGATAAGGGACCCGGGGCTATTAGGAGAAGGGAGGCCTTTTTCCCCTTATGGTTTTGGCACCTCCTCTTAGCAGGACTTTGTATTAAATCCTTAGCTTAGCACGTCCCTATACCCTTCGGGAGGTCGGCCTACCATAGCCCTGGACGTTAATCAATACCATACCATACCATACAAACTATAATTTCACGTGCAAATTCTCTGGAGCAAGGGGCTTACCATAATAGTAGTAGCGTGCATAAAATATGGGGCCAAATATCATTTTATTGAATTTCACAACTGACACTGATTTCGAGGAGAACTGTAGATAGCTTGCATCTCTGAATACCAAGAGTGTATGCTATGAGGTTAAGTATTGGAAGTTTGATGTTCTCGTCAAATCCTTGAATAACTGATATCCTTGAATAACTGATGTACCTTGTTTGAGTAGCTCGAGCATGTCTATCTGAAGCGATCTCGTAGCCGTTCCCGAGGGCCGCGATAGGAAAGAGTCCCAGCCACCAGGCACTGCTTCATCCTGCTCGAGTGAGAATCATTCTGCAGGGTCGGGAGTTCGAGAGTCTGAGATTTCTCGATCTGCGCCTGCTTGGAAAGTTGCACTTAGGACGCAACGGAAGCGTTTGCTTGACATTTTCGAACTTTCATTGTGCAACGCAACCACCCGCCTGGGCCAAAAATCCTCACTTCCTCTGTTCCGGTGTGCAGCCATCCTTTCATAATGAAGATGTCCCTTCTTCTCTTCTCGCTAGCTGCATCCTTGCCTTGGGCTTCGTAAGGTTGCTCCTGCTCGTAGACGCTCAACTTGCAGTGCAACAGTGTTCGTACTTCATACCACCGTCAAATCAAGCGACGCCAACAGCCTCAAAAGTGCTCTCAAATGACCCTCAGATATTCAATAGACCCCCACCCCCGCATTTGTCACTGCTCTAATCAGACAGACTTCATTAAACGAAGAATGAAAACTTACTGACCCACTGAACGCTTGGAAGTTCTGTCAAAGATGGGCTATGCCCAGACTTTGACTTATTCCCGAAAGCTTGTTCGGACTGAAGTGAGCGTCAGCCCAATATATATATGAAAGTAAGATTTCTAGCAATCGCCCTGAAGCGTTTATTTGGAATCACGAAAGAGTGCCAGATTTGCACTTACGAAGAGATACTGCTTGGCCAACATGGTGTCCATCCCACACCCCTCAATAAATGGTATGCACCGCCCCTCCCCCCACCAACCAATTCTCCACTAAACACTCTCTCAGATGCGAATTTCACGAAGGCTAATCACACCGATGCCTGCCCCTTCATCGAGCCTGCCAAATCCACAATAACGCCCACGCCGTCTTCATCACCGGTGCATAAGGAGACATCGGCGTAGCCACAGCCCGCTCATTCACCATAGCAGGTGTATCCCAAATCGCACTCAGCTCTGTCAAACCTTTCCCTCCGGGCACCCGCGAGAGTCTCCAAGCAGCCGCGAGAGCGGCAAACCGCAAACCATCACAGCTACTTACCCTCCATCTCAAACTCTTGGACCCCTTCTCAGTCTCAAAAGCTGTTGGGACAATCACATCCTCGTTCGGGAACCTAGACCCCCTAATCAAAAACGTAGGATCCGTGGCCATCCCTTCCCCTATCTCTTCCTCAGATGACGGCACATAGTGGAAGGCCTTCGAAATCAGCCTCCTTTGCACCTACTGCGTAACGCAAGTCTTTCTCTAACTCCTCCTCTCCTGTCCTGGTGGCCTGAGGACAATCGTGAATCTCAACTCTATAACAGCGTATAACGTACGACCGGAAGCAAGTACCTACGGGACGTCGAAATTCGCCCTTTTGAGATGGACGGAGTTTTTGGTCGAGGAGAATAGGAGAGTGGGGTTGATTGTCTTTTCTGTGCATCCTAGAGCGACGGAGCTGGCGGAGGCAGTGCCGAGGGAGACTTGGGAGAGTGCATTTCCTTCTTCTCTTTCTCCACATTTTTAGTTGAGTGCAAGGGAACGGCTGAAGCTGACTTGGGAAGTGTTGAAAGATACGACAGAGATCGCCGGGAATACAATTGCGTTTTTGACGCAGGAGAGGGGAGAGTGGTTGAGTGGGAGGTATGTTAGTTGTCAGTGAAATATGCCAGAGTTCCTATCGAAAGAGGGGGAGATTTTTGAGGGTGACAAATTGAAGATGAGGATGGCTTTTGTGTTTCTACGCCGCACGTCTTGGCCAATACTAAGGAAAGACAGGTCTAGTAAAGGGGTGATCTGCAAGCATGGCTCTACCTGGTAATCCACTGACTACTTCTAGATATCAGATCGCGCGTTTGTCAGTTTAAGGAACTTTGTCAAGGGATCGCGTGAGCCAGGTCCGAAATGATGTCGGAACTTGTGAAGCGAGGTGTCGGCGAATCAATTAGGGGCTCTGCCCCTATAGGTCCCCGAAACTCGGGGTCTCTCACCGCTAAATTTTGGCAACGGGGTGGTTCTGTGCCAGAGATAGGATGATACCGCGGCTCCTTTCCCCGCTGTGGCTTGCTGTGTTCGTTCAGCCTTTGCAGCCTCGCAATCCTGCCTATTGTTGACAAAAAGGTGGAGGCTGCAGTCTTGGCCTAGCCAATTCCAGAAATCCTTTGGTCATTCAAATAGCTTTGTGGCAGGTTACATGCATGCATTCAGCAGCTGAAAGTCTAGCGCTGACCCCCAGCTTGTACTTTTTACGCTCCGAATTGCACAGCCACCTGGGCAAGTCCGATTGGGGGGTTCGTTTCACTTCTCTCAAGCTTGTATTTCCGCGGTCTTTTCCGTCTTGCTTCATTCTTGTTCCTTTTTAAACTACCTTTTCCCAATGTCGGTCTCAACATCAGGATTTGCTCTCCGAATAAATGGCACCTGCCCAGGAAACAATGTCGACTGCGGTGCAACAGTAGCGCCTTACCGCGTCTGCTGCCCAGAGAATTCATTTTGCCCAAGTCAATACAATATCAATGTAAGTCAACTCCTCAGATATCGCTCACCCATAGCCGCAATGTTAATCGTCCATCTCAGTGCTGCCCCACCTCAGCCAACTGCACTGGTATCTTACTCCAAAACCCCCAATGCGCAAACCAATCGTGGAATCTGTATGACAACCGCGGATACTTTTGTTGTGAGAAGGGTTTAATTGGATATGCTTCAACGACTGATAGTGATGGGTGCGCCTCCCCTGGGTACGCATTTCAAAGTGGAGAGGTCGCGCTCCGTATAGTAAGCACCGGAATAGGTAGTTTACCCTGCAATATTGTAGGAAATGAGCTGATGTTATTCGTTGGAAAGTATCATCAAGCTCTGCAACCTCAACATCAACGTCAACATCCTCGACCAGCACTCCAACCCCCACCACCCCCTCCCTCGCTAAGAAATCAAATACGGGACCAATCGTTGGAGGTGTAATGGGCGGTGTCGTGGTCACTATTGTTATTGCTGCTCTGATCTGGTTCGTAATGAGGAGGAAGCGTTCGAAGAAGACAAACGCTCCCATTGGCGAGTTTGTGGAACTGCATCACAAAGACGATAGAGATTTCAAGAAGCCGAGCGAATTGGGTAGCCAACATGGTGTTAGTGAGTTAGCGGGTGGCCATAGAGGGGATGGGAGACCCAGCGAATTGTGGGCTCCGCATGCTGTGAATGAGTTGGGTGGTTAAGGAATACAACTTGAATTCAAGCCATATCTAAGTTATGAGTTCAGGATTCCCACTCGGCCTCTCACACAGCTCCTTCGAGTTGTACCCAGCCAACCCAAACTCCTCCAACCCCAGATATATCCGCCCGCTTAGTCGAACCAACATCGAACCGGCACATGGAGAAATCTGGAGATACCTGTCGGCTTCTTTGAATGCTGCCAACTTTAACCACTTCTGAACCTTCCGATGAGAGTCTAGCGAATAAGTCTCAGAGAGAGCGGTAAGCGGAGCGCAACTACGATTTATGCATATCGCGCTTGGCCAAGTTTGAACCAAGTGCCTTCTAAACAGGCGACTTTCTCATAAGTCACGCCACAATCCGCCATTCTTCACCCTATCACAGGAATTGTACATGAGCACCAAATCCAATGAGGCAAACTTGCCGGTTGATCTCGCCGCATCGTCCCGTCAAGGACTACTTATAAAAGAGACAGAAGGGGTAGAATTCAAGTTCGTCCTGAAACCACAGAAACCAAATATGAGAAGCCAGCATCATCACCCCTATCATACCTTGAAAGAATGGCATGCAGGTCAGAGAGAGAAGAGAAAGAATGCACGATGGGTACCGTATTCTTTGCGGTGGGAGGGTGGCGCGTCTGTCAGGATTATCCCGCAGGTATGCTTGTCCCACGAAGTGCGATTCGGAACTCAATCCGCTGACACTTTGTCATCAAAGATCTTTCTCTCTGGGATTGTAGCCGCATTGATCTGTGGCGTTTCGCAGTATATGGGAGGGCAGCTCTCGATGCACTCTCCGATCTTGTTCCCCATATTCGGGTAAATTTGTCTCACTACCTTCTCTCCTCTTCATAGACCAACCTAACCCGATGTGATGCGAAGCTTTATCGTCGGCCTTGCTATCACATTTCGAATGCAATCGTCTTATAGTCGCTGGTGGGAGGGGCGGATACAGTGGGATAAATTATCTGCAGATTCGCGATCCTTTGCACGAACAATCTGGCTGCATGTGCCGCTCCCTAAGCCAGCAGAGAATACGGACGATATCCCTGACAAGATTGAGGTGATAAGATGCGTGCATGCACTTGCAGTAGCCTTAAAACACCATCTTCGCGGGGAAAGGGACTGTGGTGAATGCTCCGACCTGGAGCGGCTCCTAGCCCATCTACCGAACGTAAGTCACCCGCCTTGGGCCCTCCAAACTGCACTAATTATTCTTGCATACAGTACAATTATACGGCAACTAACCATCCACTAACTTTGACATTACACCTTTCATCAGTGGTCGAGCGTTATCGTCTCCTCTCACCAGGCGTCCTGGATACGCAAGTTCTCACCCATCTCCTAACTCATGTAGATGGTTTCACAAGCGTCATCTCGGCTTGTGAGCGTCTCCTACGGACTCCTATCCCACTGGGGTATAATATTGCCATCTCACGCATTGTATGGATATTCGTGTTCGCATTGCCGAGTCAGCTGTGGGGTGAACTCGCTTGGTGGACCGTCGCTGTGACCATCATTACAGCATATGCCCTCTTTGCACTTGCTGAGGTGGGTCTAGAGATTGAGAATGTGAGTTTGCTTCTGAAGGGTGGTGAAGTCACTTCTAAAGAAAGGGGTTTTGCTGATCGTCGTATGTTTTTAGCCTTGGGGAGAGGGACCGAATGATTTAGACCTGGATCGGTATTGCAATTTGTTGCGCTTAGATTTAGATGATATTTTGGCCCATCCCCAGGACAGCAGTTGCAACAAGGCATACCTGACAACCAGAAGCAACAGGGCGCTAGTAAACGTTGAAGACAGTAATATGACGATAGACTAGCCGTATAGAAAATGGGTGAATTATTTCTGGACGAACGAGACTCAAGTTTTCAAAGCCTCCATTAAAATACCAGACAAATGACAAATCAAAAGGATCCAGCAAAAAATCAAACAAAAACCTCCTCCAGCACGGCAGTTGCAAGATAAAAATATTGTGAAAACAACGAAAGATGAGACAGTTAGGTTCCCCTCTTGTCACCGATTAATGCAATTGAGCATACACCTCCTTGAACGAATCTCTTTTGCTGATATCCAACCACCACGCCTCAACCCGTTCGCCAAAGCTAAAACCAGTCACCGCCTCGCCAACCAACCTTTCCAGAGATGCAAAATCCTGAGTTGCCCCTGCACCCCATAAGGTGTGAGACAACCAAGGCACAATGTAGAGATCCGCAGCCATGAGCTCTTGGCCCTCGGCGTACGGGAACACAAGTAAGTGCTGGACTTCTCCACTCCCTGAGTAAAGGCGATATACATCTTATTTGTCACAAAGAATAACTCCACATGCGTAAGACTGACCTCTGTCGTGTATAGGTAATAGAGAGTTCTATTTTCGGCTGCGTTGGGTCCGCAGAAAGGATTATCTGGCAGCTGTGCTCTGTATTTCTCAGGTTTAGCTTGGCAATTGATCAAAATGATTTGCGCGGACTTGTTTGCTTGGATTCAATCTTTGTTTTGTTGCGGGCTTGCAGAAGGATGTCTGTCCCGACCTGGTGTGAATGGACAAGGTCAATGCGTTGCTGGACGTGTTTGTTCATGGCGGGGTCATTTATAAAGAGCTGGTGGCCTGACGTGCGCTGAGAATCAAGATACTCAAGAATGTCGCGGCTGTAAATAAGTGGACTGCTCAGGGATGACACAGTCAGAGACGGTACAGTGCCATTGGGTTACACAGCAATTTACTCCAGCTCAAAGTTGTCGCCATTTACGGTTGTCTTTCAGCATGAGATAAGACGCTTGTTTCCGCAAGCGCTGCCGATATTAATTCCCTTACCATCAAATTTGTTTCTATCAAAACCCCCTTCTTGCCGGCGTTTGAATAGAGACAAATAAGAAAACATTTAGAGGATGGCAGATCTGTGCTTCATCTGGTCTGATGTTATGCCGGACCGGAAACTATCTCGAGCGAGGTAAAAGCCTCGCCAAAGTGGAAAATGTGCGTGGCTACATATCAGGGAGCATGTCCCCGGCATTCCTGAGCTTATGGACGAGCAGCATGACTGAAGCTAACAAGATGGGGATCTGAGAAAAGAAACAATCTCTGCACGGTCGGAAAGAGATGATTGCTAACGCTCGTAGATCACGAATGTAGCCCCATGGTGTCGAAGCCTTTTGCGACGGCATTGAAAAAACGCATCCAAGTTTGTGCCCCCGCAAAATCTTCAAATCCCTCATCTTCAACTTTGCGCGGGATGTCTCCCCTGAGTGGCGCTCGCTTAAACCCACCCCTTGCAATCCGAAAATCCCCGAAGCCCTCCTCGTGGTGGACAAAAAAAGCAGCACTGAATTGTCAATGTCCCAAGTCACGCTGGACCAATTTAACTAATTTCCATGTTGATATTCCATCGAATTAAAGGACATTTAAAGTATACCCCGTCCCCTATCTCTGAGAACCCGAAATTTAGAATTTATTAAATACTTTAATGTTCAATGTTAACTTGGGACCGGGGATTCACTGTCACTTATACTCGTTATCCTCCCCTAATCACTTCTTGACCTTTCCATTTCTGTATCGAGAACTCTAGGGACTTGAAGCCCATGCCCGTCTCTTTAAATCCTAAAATTATGATGCTTCATCTGATCCCCAATCGGTCACCCCAACTCCGAAAACCTTTTAATTGGTCAACCAGATGTTAAGATAAGCTTTTGCTTATTCCGCCACATTAGAAATTCTTAGTTCCAGCCAGAGATACGATGCCAGGAACTTCCCTGGGGAAATTTGGCATTTGAGGTGTTTAGTCCATAAATCGGGCAGCTGAGACAAAAGTAAAACCAAAGGGGTGGTGGGGCGAAAGCGGGAAGGTCAGGTCGAAGTGGTGGATCCCGAGGCTGTGGTTCCGAAAGGCGGGCTTGCATCATTATGCGGATGGCTTGGAGATGTGGAAGAGAACATGGGGCGAAGATTTTTTGGACATCGAGATGGCGAGTTTGCGGCATTTTATTGAAGAGCGTTGCTTTCCAAAGTGGTGGGTCGAGCAACCCGCAGAAGACTTCGCCCCTGAAACAGCCTTGGCAGACAAACTCTTCACCCTTTCAGTCACGCGACATGATTCTCAGCCCATGGGATTAATACCTCAGCTATAGCATTTCAGCTCTGAATCCCACTTGATGGAATTTAGGAAAGTCAGCAAGTGTATCGACACCAGGATGTCCTCACGCTAGGCACGGGAAGGATCCCCTCCTTTTCTCTACTTATCAGTACTTACAGGCATCGCGATCCTAGATAAGAAATTTCGAAACCGCTCCCAACCAGTCACGAACTGTTGTGTAGCCTTGCATTTTTTTTATTTCTTTTTTCTGTGCGTCATCAAAAATACACTTGCATTGCCGAGCTAAAAAGCCTCGTTCTCACTTCAAATTTCCTTTCTTCTCTGCAGATATTTCACAGCCAAACGGAAAGGTTTCCAGCCTTAGGACTACCTTCTATAGAGCGGTATGGCCGGGAATTCTGATGTTGGAGTTCTATCTCTGTGTCCTGAGAGGGCCGAGCCGGAGTGTGGATCGAGTATTGATCCTTGGATCGTTCCTTGATAGCCACTTTTCAGAAACACACGACAGGTGATGATGGAACGCCAGGGAGATATAAGACGACTCCGACCACTCGAGCACTCGAGCACTCAGTCCTCCTATCCAGTTTGTGAACATAAAGTATTATCCAATACATTTCCTTGAGCATCCGAATAGCCAGAAGGTCGACAACCAAATATGTCGTACGGATATACCGGTGCACCAGCGCTGTTCAACGGCACCCTTCCAAATGGCGGTGATTCAAGTAGGTTCTCTCTCGTCATTCTCGACAGTCTTGTTAAGGAGAGCTGACCGTGACCAGCAACAACCAATTTAAACCAATGGTACCAGTCCGGCGACGTAGCATACATCCTCGTCTCCTCCTGCATGGTGCTCGTCATGATTCCCGGAATCGGCTTCCTCTATTCCGGACTCGCGCGTCGAAAATCAGCACTCTCCATGATCTGGGCTTGCATGGCTTCCTTCTCTGTGATAACCTTCCAATGGTACTTCTGGGGCTACTCCCTCGCTTTCTCGTCAAGTGGGACCAGCGGATTTATTGGGGACTTGAACCATTTTGGATTGATGAATACCCTTGGAGAACCAAGTCCAGGAAGTCCTTTAATACCGGAGTTGCTGTATTCGTTTTATCAGATGATGTTTTGTGCCACCACCGGAGCTATCGTGACAGGTGCTATTGCAGAGCGAGGAAGACTGGTGCCTATGATGGTTTTTATCTTCATATGGGCGACGCTGGTGTACTGTCCAATCGCATACTGGGCTTGGAATATCAACGGCTGGGCGTTCAAGTTTGGAGTTCTAGATTATGCCGGAGGTTAGTGTCGTACTTCCTCCCTACCACCAGAACCCACACTAATTAAGAGCAAAGGTGGACCAGTCGAGATCTGCTCTGGTGTCTCGGCACTGGCGTATAGTATGATACTTGGGAAGAGACAACAGAGGATGATGCTCAACTTCCGACCACATAATGTATCCTTAGTCACACTTGGGACGATTATCCTTTGGTTTGGGTGGTTGGGGTTCAACGGCGGAAGTGCATTCGGCGCGAATTTGAGAGCTGTTATGGCGTGTTGGAATTCATGCTTGACAGCGATGTTTGCATCCATTACTTGGGTGTTACTTGATTATCGTCTTTCAAGAAAGTGGTCGATGGTTGGCTGGGTACATCCATTTGAACCCTTATTCAAGTCGGCACTTACTGACTTTTCCACAGTGTTCAGGTTGTATCTCTGGTCTCGTAGCAGCAACGCCCGCATCAGGCTTCATCCCTCCATGGGCATCCATAATCCTCGGTGTCGTGGTCGGCTTCGTATCCAATTTCTCTACCAAGGTGAAATACTTCCTCCAAATCGACGATAGCATGGACAATTTCGCCGAGCACGGCATCGCCGGCATGGTCGGCCTCATCTTCAACGGATTCTTTGCTGCAGATTATATCATCGGGTTAGATGGCGTATCAACGGGACTGATAAATGGGGGATGGCTCAATCATAACTGGAAACAACTTTACATCCAAGTTGCGTATGTTGTGGCATGTACGGCTTATTCTTTCGTCGTGTCTGCTGGTATTGCTGCGGTTGTGAATTTGATTCCAGGGCTGAAGCTGAGGGCGAGTGAGGAAGCTGAGTTGCTGGGTATGGACGACGACCAGCTTGGAGAGTTTGCGTATGACTACGTTGAGGTGAGAAGGGACTACCTTGCCTGGTCGCCTGCAACAGAGGGCAATGACATGGAGGTAATTGATGCGGTTGATGGAGACAGGGAAAAGAGTAATGCGCTGAGAATGAGGAAAGTTAGTAGTAGGACTGTTGGAGCTATGGACGGCGAGATATCGCCATTGCCATTGATGGAGTCGGAGAGATGAATTAAATTGCGCGCTTTGGGAGGAGAGAAAGTGTAAATGATTTGTCGCCGTAGGTTGAAAAGCACTCCTGCGAGCATTAGGCAAAGAAACTGGCTTGTACAGTAGGAGTTGTGAGGCATGGGATACTAAGAGGAAGGCGTTTAGGTAGCAGCCTTTGGCAGTTTTGTTTACTGGAAGTAGGAGCTACTCTCTTCGTCAAACACTCCGTCACTGTTTATCAATGTATCTGAATCAGGGTCTTCTTAAGGGTGAAATTGTCTACGATTTCTTCATCCGTCATATCCCGTAAAGTTTCCAACATCTCACCCCTCCCCTGGACAAAACAAAACCCCTTTCAAATCAAAATGAGTCCAGTCGTCTTGACACTTTCCCAACAGCACTGGTACATAGCAACCAAGTAATATCGCAAGATTGTCGCTCGGCTCGATCTAGGAAGGAAAGTTTTCTATAAATCCACTCTTCATAACAATCAAACGCCGTCTACTAATATCCGGTGTAATGACGTTTCGTTTAGGGATGGCATGTGCTATTTTGTGGGCTTCCCCTTTTTATTTGGTCCGGAAAAAATGGACTTGCCCTCTCTCTTGATCAAACTGAAGTGAATTCGAACCTCTCTTTATAGCTAGCCTCTAGTAGTCCCGATTTGCTTTCCCCTCACATAGATTTCCCCCAAATTATGACTATGTTCCAAGGCAATGAGATACCAGTCGTGAGCATTCCCTCTCTCAGGCGAGATGACAGTAATAGTGTCCACTAGCATCCCACTGCAGACAAGGCACTCGCCGTTTTCGAAAGAGGGAGCTAAGCGGTTTTTGCGGAAGACTCACCTGACGAAGGCAGAGAATCTGTGAACAATGCTGACCCCGAATCGCGACCGCGTCAAATCCAAAAATTTGGTACCATCATCAATCTCCTATCCTTTCTCATTGGATTGAATATTGATTCCAAATTCCTCACACATGTTACTGATATTCTCCAACTCTGTCATCATTTCCAAGAATGGAGAATGGAGATTTCTCAGGGAATCCTTCGTTTCCCGCACCAGACGGTAACGTAGGTAGTGAGGCTGCTATTACCTCTTGCACAACTCACATTCGGCGGAAATAAGACCTCTGGAACAATCGACAGACAGCAGCCTAAAGATGTGCCTCTCTTCTGCTGTCTTAATGTGTGGGAGACTTGAACTCTGAAAAACATCCTCCTGTGCTTCTTCTTCTTCTTCTTCCGTGGCAGGAGGCGAATCGGAAGTTTTGTGTACCAAATCGGGTGACTTTCGGCTCCGTGGTATTCTAACAAGCTCTCAAAGTGCTCGAACTCCTGAACTACGGCAGATTCCCGATATATTGCACCTAGTGGCGTAGCACCCCTTCGGCTAATGGTCCTTTCAGATACCAAAAATCAACGATAATGCAGTTTTAATATCGCTCGCCTTCATACAAATTTTGGTGTGTTAGCGTATTGGTGTACCGGTACTTTGCGTGTTGGACTCCTTCACGTGCGCCCGCCGAACGATTAACCTTGACGTAATCTCGTTTAATTATGGCAGTGGACGCCACCCCCTTTCTATTCAGCCACATTACAAGGTTAAATCGATGGGACTGGGACTGGACCTTCACCTCGATGCGCCGCCACCGCGCAATGTGTATCTTAACACTTGACTATGCACATAGATTTTGGTCACATGTATCCCGAACTATCCTGGTAAGCCAACAAATTTACTTAAAGCTATCAGATAATCGCGAAATATCTCCCGAGTCTCGAGGCTTGCATTTTGAACACAATAGCCGAATTGGTCAGAAATCAAGCGTTTTTCGACAACTTATATACAATTAAGGTCCTCGAAATATTGTTCTGAGGGAAGTTTATTAGGTGTTTACGTGGCCTGGAAGTCGAGTCCACTCGGTTCGGAGCACTCTGGCGGTTCCTTCGGCGTTGTTAATTACCTTAGTCTCTTCTGATTTTCTTATACAGCTCCCCCTAGATAACAATATAATTTGAATCGACCCTGGAAAGTCCCACATATTCGTCTGGAATTCGACTGTTTGCATACGTATATCAATGGAGTGATTCTATATCTTTTATATATTTCAACAGGTTGTTATATCAAATTCCTACTTATTCCTCGACCATTCTTGAACGAAAGATATCTTACACCTTGCCCTCCCAGTCCACTCGTGTCCTCCAAGTCCTCAAATCCCCCATCCACGAGCATTTCCCAATCTGCAGTCACCGAGTGCTTCCACCAAGTGCCCCGACGAAGGGCTGCCTATCTTCTGTAGTGGACTAGTGGTAGTGCCCAATTGCGGTATCGAAGAGGGAGATAGTGGATTTAATATCCAACTTCAAGCTGCCCAAGATACCACCAAGAAGGCTACCGAGAAGACTAAGGATCAAGCCTAGGAGCCCGTTAATAGTGAGAATGAGCGAGCTCGAAATTATAGTGATCTGGAGGCTGATTGAGACAACGACACTGACGAAAAGGCTAATAACAGCTCCATCTATATACAAGACGAAATAATTAGTAAAATACCAAGTGGAAGGAGAGAATGAGAGGCAGCATGTAACTTGCCTCCTCCACAAGAGCTGTAAATTGTGTTAAGTAGGGTCGTTAGAAGGATGACTATGTCGATGAAGACAGGAACACTGTCTTGGATGTCTACTTGGACAAGGACATTTCCAGTAATCTGTGCAACCAAGGTGACGATAAGTGCGAGGATTGCATCGAGCTCGACGAGGATAGTTGCTGCAACCTTTTCTTCTTAGTTTAGAATTGAATGAATGGAGTTCTGAACTCACATTCACAGTGATAATGCCCCCGTGGTCATGGATGTGGTGGGCTGTATAGAAGTTGTGGTGAGCTGATGGAAGGAGAATTTGAAGGGGCAATTGGGACGTACTGATGTTATTGTAATGTACTTGCACACCGTTGTAGCAATCACGAGCGTGATCGCCGATAGTTGTACGCTTTACTAGCACAGTTGAGGCGCCTAGCTCTGCAGTTGGGGCAGAGGCGACTTTTTAAAGCCAACATCAGCGAGAGTATTGTCTTGGGAATGAATAGACTTTACCAGGTGCAATTGCCATGGCCGCAAAGGCGAGGGACGTGAAAAGCTTTCCGAGAAGCATTTTGAGTAAAATTCGAACTTGGGAAGCAGATTCGAGAAAGCGAAAAATTGGCTATTTTGCTCCGGGGGAATGAATTGCTCTGAGGGACTTTGTATTTTGAGTAGACCTTGAATGGAGGTTGTAAGTGAAGGGAAATTCGAAGGTTCTTATAGATTTTGGTCCTTAAGTGAGGTGCAGCAGCAAGAAACAGTGATTAATCACAGGCTGATTGGCGACGCTTGATTCAAAACCCAAAGGATGCGAGAAGACCAAAAATCGAAAAATCAATACTCATGTTGTTGAGAAGTCTAAACTCTTGGCAATATTTCAAAGAGATCTGCAATGGTGGTGCTCACGAATGCAAGTCCCTCGGTTCCCTCCTATCCCTTACTTCCACCGGCAGAGCCCTCCCTTTCTTCCCAGGCCCCACTAACACCCGCAACGCCCTCTCGCGGATCCCCGTACCCCTCACTCACGTTCGCAGAGCTTTCCCCTTCTCGCAGGTCCTCCCGGCTCTCGCTCGCACGCCAGCTTCATCCTAACCCAGTGTTGGCGGTTCGTCACTTGTATAAACCTCCTTCCAAAGTTCTCGTTCCTTGCACTCCTGTTACCCGCACTTCTCCTTTGCCTTTAACGCCTGTTCCCCTGCCTCCTTCACATCCTTTTCTTTCAAGCCTTCCCCACCATACATTGCACGGGTACAAACCACCCCTCGCGTCCCTCTTATAAAACCGGCCCTCCTTTTCGCTCGCGGTACACTTCTCGTAATCAGGAGTGGCACGCGGCACAAGAGAGGGCCTCCGATCGAGGGGAAGTCGTGCACCAGCCGGATACGCTGAAACAGCGAGCAACGGTCTACTGCATAAGCGGGCAATGGGATCTGGCTCCTCTCTTGGCAGCGTGTACATAGGGATTCGGAAGTTAAAGTGATAAGGCAAGTCTGGCACTCATAGCGGTACTGTGGGCGGGCCATTGTAGGAAGCGCATAGGAAGAGAATTGCAAGTAAGGGAGAGGAGCGTTGGGGGTCTAGTCCAAACGAGAAACGCGACACTGATTCACCCCACTAAAAATCTGTGCTGCACTCTACGAAAAAAGAAATAACTAAGTTTTTAGTACCCGTCACCCCATAATTTAGCGACCGTGGCCCTATAATTCAGTAGTTAGAAGCCTATAATTATACCGCTCACACGAGACTCTCAACTCTCGACTCTCGGAGCTCGCTTTCTACTTCTTACCCTCCACTCCTCACCTTTCACTCCTCACATTCCACTTCTCACATTCCACTTCTCACTTTCCACTTCTCTTTCCACTTCTCTTTCCACTTCTCGATTTCTCGATTTCTATGTCTCACTTTAGGCTGAATTTGTGTTCGAAAATTGTTTCCCTTGAATTTAAATCGTTAAACAGTGGGATCTACATTGCTCAGCGATACTCGACCACCTTCGAACGCCTGTATGATTTCCAATCTGAGACAAAAAGCTGAAGGCGGTTCCCGAGAAATCCCGAGCAGGAAGATCCTTTACGTAACCCCTGAATATTGGCTGGGAGCAAGGAAAACTAGGTTTAGAAACATCTTCTACTTCCCGAAACGCATTTTTCGCTCAGGGCTGATAGGTTAGCTCTAAACACCTCGAGACTTGTGACAAACTCCCTACGCTTTATGAAGCATTACATAAGTACGGATTGATCACAATTGCGATTTGAAAGACACTGAAATGCTAAATCCAACTAGAAAGTGCAAGCGAAGTAATAGAAGGCGAATTCGGTTAAATCTACTTAAATCTTAGGTGCAAGATATGAATCATTATGAGATATCCAGGTAGAGGAATCGTCCGCCCGGCGGCTATGTAGCAGAGCTACAAAAACACCGATCGTGGAATTTTGAGCACATCCTTGTGGCTTTCTGGTGATCCCGATATGTTGGCAGCTGACTCCCCCTTTTCAAGTTCCACCGTCCTGACGCCCGCTTCACTTTCTTACCCGAAACTCTCATCCTCGCCAATGCCTTCCCCCCCCCCCCGTTTCGCCTCCCCTTCACGGGACAAGGAACTATAGAATCATGCACCAGTGCTCATTTTTATCAACATGAGAGACCGCCGAAAGATCAATAGTTTCAGTAGAGAACCTAGACTTATTCACATAGAAGTCTCGGGTAATTCATAATTCTAAATAGTTGCACTATTTTCCTCACTTCCTCGTGACTTCTGCTAGGTAGGGGTGAATGTTGATTATGTGCCTAAGAATATATAATATAGTGCGCTGAATTATGGAATACAAAGGAGAAGTGGCTTGATATCTTTCCCCTTGTATAGGATACTTGAACGGCCTAAGACAAAACTGGAAAATAGGTCGTCCAATCTACAGTCATATAAACTCCAAATGGCATCGATGAAAGAGAATAAACAATAAGAACAATTAATACGCATCGAGAAATAATGTATAATGAAGTGGTGAAGCCCACCACCCAAACATTGGCTAGGATGTCGGCGATTTTATCGCCGACCAGGTATAGCGTAACGTACTTCGCCCGTCGAAAAGCGTCCCACTTTTGTGCCACTATAAAGACGATAACAAGGTAAGGGCCAGCAGCCGTGGCAGAAACCGCAAATTTTCTCCAAAGTAGCCTTGCGACAGGAGATGTAAATTCCCAGTTCCAAGCTCCGAGATGGACAGCGGAGAAGAGAGTGGCAACAAGGTAAAATGCAGCATTCTCTTTCCAAAATTCTATTTGGAGATTTACCGCATCTCCCACTACATTGCGCCAACTTGTTTTTTTCCATGGCACAGGATCCGCTGAAATTTTATCTTTAGGACGGTGGATAGTGGTTACATGCTCCACGCCGAAAGGCTTCTCTGACCAGAAACCGTATATCACAGCTGCAGGAATAATATAGGCCATGGTTGCCAGCTCAAGCTGGCTGAGCGATAAACCAGATGCAACGCGAGTAATACTTTGTACAATGAGCCAGGAACACTGGACTATGGCGAAGACTTTTGAAAAGACATCGGTCTTGCTTCTATCTTTGATATCGTGCTTGCTGATGAAAGTTTCCTTCGAGGAAGTATCATAGCACAGCTCCACTTTCTAGAGTGTTAGTAGAGCATGGAAATCGTTGGTTTATCTTGACACTCAAAATCAAGGGAGCTTCGAGAGGGATGGGAACCCACCATACTCCAACAAACTGAGCCTAAATAAGTTAGGAGGCATTCGAGCAGTATTTGGCGGCGAAGGGAGTTTCTCGAGATCGGAAGAGCTCATTTGAGCTGGTTCGTTGGCATGAGCACCCTTCTGTGGATTGTCTGGATGGTCCACTGCGGTAGTCGCTGTTGGAGTTGCTAATTCGGATGCTACATCATGGCCAATTTCGGGAAGCAGACGCGGTTTTAGAGGGGCCGCTGTCGCCTCTTGGGCATCTGTAAGCTCGACCGCAAAACCTCTCATCCTAGCATAAAAGGCGTGAACTAAATCAATTTCCAAATCGGGCCACTGTCCTTTCACCTCTTCTAAATCTCTGCACGCCTGGAAATATTCCGTCGCTGCCAAGCCGACCCCCACCTCTGGAGCAAGGGCAACACCCAGCATCCATCCTAGCTTTTGCAGATACCTTCGAAGAAGTAGCCACTTCGGCCAATAATAGACACTCCAACCTTTCAGCTCTAGTGTATACCATCCAGCTCTCTTCTCCTCGAAACTTGGTATGTTGAAGTGAAGACATTTGTAGGTGCAGACCAGGAGTATTGACACGCAACTCCAAACAATATTCATCGTGCTTCGGCCAGGAGGTGTAGAGACCCAACCCACGCGATCAGTCGGTGCATGTTTCGTCGTGGATGAATTGGCCGCATTCTGATGTTGAGCTGAGGCCAGGGTAATGAGGGCGACTGTGAGTGAAACGAAGAGCAGGCGATTGGCAAACATGTTGAATCAATTTCGCAGGGCTGAAGCAGTGAAGCTAGGCACTGACTATTGTGAAATAATACGGCTGAGCGAGAGTTGAGAGTCGTATGCTGCTGGTGGAGAATGGTAAAAGGAAAGGTGAGATCAGGCTCGAGGCCATTTCAATTTAGTCTGGGAAATGGGCTTGAAAGCCTTGACACCGAGGAGGCAGCAGCGAGATGTGGTGACACAAACCTGCATGCCCGATGAATTGTTCGTACGAAAGGGGGGGGTCTCAGGAAGTCAAGGTCACCCCCAAGGTTCTGCCATCGCTAGAGAAGGGGATTTATGGGGCGAAAGCGCGCAATCTGGATTCTTGACTGGTCAAAATGTTCACCGCCTTACAAGGGGGGTGACCTTGACTACGGAGGGTACAGTGAGGCTGAGCAATCCGCTAAATGGCGCCACCCAAGCGCCACCTCAAGCGAACCAATGCTTGGACACGAGCCAGAGAAGCAGTGTCAATCGCTGATTGGGTTCGTTGTTTGATACTAGTAGCGAACCAATCATTCAACACTTCAAAATCCCTCCACACCGCCAAATCATGATCCAAATCGACCGCGAACAAATCAAATCGGTAACATACCGCCTTTGCCGGGCGTTTATCTCAACTCAGCCTTCGATCTGCTGGGAAGGCCCAGTCGGATGTCCTATCATTACAATCTGCTTAGATTATTGGCCGCGGACTTTTGCTGCAATCTCGTGTTCTTTTTCTTTGATAACAAACAATCCGCCTCAAAATACTGGATTTTTTACCGGAGGCAATTCCCTGAAATGACGTACTGCCAGCCCCCCCAAATTCTGGGGGTGGGGGCAGCCTGGTGAACTTGGATGCCTTGCGGACCAGGCCGCACACATTCGACACGCAAATTGCTGTCCAGCAACTAACCCTCGTAACGACCTTCCGCCAATTCGCGGTCAGAACTCCGCTTCACACCTCACAATTTCACGGTTCACGGAGATCCAACGCACCTAGCACTTCACATCATTTATCAAGATGAACTCCCCCCAGCGGAAGGCCACAACGCTTTGCCCAGTATGGCTTCGACGCTCCCAGCCAAAGACCACAGCATCCTGATCGTAGGAGCTGGGGTGTTTGGCCTCTCAACAGCCCTCCATGTAGCTCAAGACGGGTATACCAACATCACAGTCCTCGACCGGGAACCTGCTCCCAGTCCCTACTCTGCCGGTAATGATCTAAACAAGATCGTCAGAGCAGAGTATGAGGATCCGTTCTACACGGCATTGGCTCTGGTAGGTATCTGCTCTCTGCTCACTTCCGAAAGACTTTTGCTGATAGAATACTGAATCATAGGACGCAATCAAAGAATGGGAAACTCCCTTCTGGTCCAACTTTTACCGTCCTACAGGCTACCTCCTCACGACTTCCCTCAACGCTCCCCAAAAAGCACGCGACACAATCAAGAAATCCTTTTCATCAATCCGGGACCATCCTTCATTCCCATCTGGGTCATTTTCAGCTGTTGACAACGCGAACGATATCAAGAGGTATTTGCCGATGCTGGAGGGGCAGATGGATGGCTGGAGCGGGTATCTAAATCGGTATGCAGGGTATGCCAGAGCTGCGAAGGCGTTGGAGTATGCGGCTCAGAGGTGTCTTGAGTTGGGAGTGACGTTCGTTACTGGTGATGACGGCTATGCTGTAGAGATTCTGTTTGAGTCTGCAGATGAGGGCAAGAAGGTGTGCGTAGGTGTTAAGACTGCCAATGGGGACATTCACAAGGCTGCACACACAATTCTCTCTCTTGGGGCACACATTGGAACACTGCTGCCGGAGATATCTCAACAAGTCACTGCAAAATCTTGGGGGGTGGCTCACTTACAGCTCTCCCCTGAAGAAGCTGCGGTTATGAAAGGATGTCCGGTCGTCAATTGTAGAGATCTAGGGTTCTTCTTTGAGCCGGATGAGGATACGGGGCTCATCAAACTCAGTGCTAACGGGGCGGGCTACACGAATAATATAACCACCTCAGAAGCACAAGCGTCTTTACCGACTGCTTCCAACGACGGAATACCAACACAGGACGAGGATTTGATCAAGAGACTGATTCAGCAGGCCATGCCACAATTTTCTGGGAAGGAATTGGTCAGAAAGTTTATCTGTTGGTGTGCTGATACTCCTGATTCGAATTACATCATCGACCATGTGCCTGGGACAATGGGATTACTGGTAGTCGCTGGGGACAGTGGGCATGGATTCAAAATGCTACCTGTGGCGGGAAAATGGGTGAAGAAAGCTTTGGAGGATGGTGAGCAGATCATCGAGCGGTGGAGATGGAAGGATAAGAAAAGTGGTAGTGATAACATTTCGTGGAGAGTTGGCAAGGTGAAGGATATCAAGGAGGTCGAATTTTCGAGTCTGAAAAGTCGCATTTGATGCCTTCTCAGCTCATCGGGGGAAGCGATATATCTGGACCATAGTATTTTTTTTATATCTGACTTCTGAATATCTTTTCATTGTCAACTATTGTCTTCTGAACTTAATCCGTCCAAACCCTTTTAACAATCAAAAGAAGTATGCATCCCAACCGAGGTCACTCGAGGTTGCTTGAGAGAAATCCAGCCCAACTTACCCCACCTTTGAACACATTTCCGTCTCCACTTCTCTGAAGCTGACCCACCCTGTTATCTGATAACCACTTCATCCCAAAACTCAAATGAGACCTCTCTCAACCTACCAAGTTTTCTGAATATTTTATTCAGCTCTGCGACAGTTTGTCAACCTCCGGAGACGCTCTACCACGTGAGAGATGAACGGCTTGGATGAGTTCGGATAGAGCACGAGAAGAAAGGCCATGGCGCAACGGCGGAAGAATGAGAATCGGCGGCGAACAGGATGTTGGACCTGCAAGCAGAAGCACATCCAATGCACCGAAGAGAAGCCCACCTGCAACCGATGCATTCGCCTAGGATTTCCTTGCGAGTATGGAATTCGTCTATTGTGGAAAGAGGACGCAGCTCAGCGGAATATATCCCTGGGACGCGAAGGTAGGCTACTTCATATAATTTGATGTTCACGGCATCAACCAATGTTAATTTTTCAGGAAAGTGGTACAAGAGGACCAAGACGAAAACTTCGAGGTCTGAGCCAGGTTGTCGGTATGAACCTGTTGACTTGAGACCTTATGTGGGGAAGTGGGTCTTCTTCAACGCGAGCAAGGACGACTTTGAGACCTCTTGTGGGGAGCATGCCGGAAGCCTAGAAGAACGTCTAGTTGAGGAGCAAGAGAATCCGGCTGTCATCAGCGAGTATGAGCTGATAACCGCTCTTGTGCGAACGGAGGAGATTGAGTATATTGACGAATGCCTGCCACTGGATGCAATGACGCTGTTAATACCCACGAGCTCTTTCAGCAGCTACTCCACATTCTCGTCTATCGAAGGGAATCTATTCAGTTATTTTGTTACCTCAATCGGGCCCAGCTGCTCCCTCAGTGCATCACATAATCCATATCTGGCATACCTCACCCCGATGTCCTTCCAATTTCCAGCATTAAGAGATGCTCTAATTGCAGCCTCGGCCAATCAACTTCGATTATTGAACGACAAGAGATTTGAACGAGAGGCCTGGTCGTACAAGAATAAGGCTATTCGAGCAGTTCAGAGAGCCATTGATGCGGAGGAAATCGATCTTGGGATAGTGGCTACGGTGTTGATGCTTTGTTTTTATGATGTAGGAAATGCACACTGAGCACATGTTGAAGAAGTTTTCATTTCTGACACGAGTATGAGACAGATATCCGATGGCTGCAACCAGTCTTGGGTTACACATCTGCGGGGCGGGATCTCATTGTTGGACAAACTGACCAGCTACTCAAGAAATCGTGGAGCTTCAAGTACTGAAGATAGCCTACATACTTTTCTAAGAATGTACTTCGTAGCTCACGAGATCATGAGTCGAACAGCATGCGAGGGAGACATCGTAGGCCAAGTATACGAGTGGGCTCCACACGAAGCATTAGATGAAATCGATGTTTTGATGGGATGCTCACGGGAGCTGATGACGCTCATAAGACAAACCTCTGTCCTCGCCTCTGAACAAACTCAGGTCAGATGAATCCGTAATGTCCACATCTTAGGCTCACAGTTTCAAGCTCCTCCAGAGTGGCACAGCTACAGATATTGAACTCACAGCCCTGGCCACATCTCGTGACTCGATTGAGCAAACACTGCACTCGCTACGACAAACCTATCCCACTTCGACCCCAGAATGCAGCCACCTCGCCTCAATAGCGGAAACTAAACGTCTAACAGCCCTCCTTTATCTGTACGAACGACTCGGGAATCTTCCTACTCTGTCTCGCTCGACACCAGTCCACTCCTGGCCTAACGCACAATCGGGCATCATTTGCCAGATCATTACTCTGATTAGAGAATTGCCTGACTCTCCGACACTGCTTTGGCCGCTTTTCATAGTGGGGAACGTGAGGGGTGGACTGGATGAGGAGCAGCGGAGATTTGTACATGACAGGTTGACTGTCTTGCAGAAAGTAAGGAATTTGGGGAGTGTGAGGAGAGCGAGGCTGTGCGTCGAGGAGACATGGATGAGGACGGACTTAGGACTGCAGCAGGGAGGATTGGGAGAACAGAGTGGACAGGGGAAAGGATGGGACGTCTTGATTAGTTTAGCTTGATAGAATTACTGAGCTTTTCTACATAGCCTGTGATTGGTCTTGTTGGTTCCGATTTAGATTTTAGGAGCCTTGGTGACATTGGTGCACCCTTTCTCAAGTCACTAGACACTCTCTGTTCTGACGTGGAGCTCGTAAACTCTGGCTGTATTTCAAAGGAAGGAGGCTGCATTGAATTGCAGCGAATGAGAACGACCAGGAGAAGCTAGTGGCGTGCAAGTGAGCGAAGTGACCAAAAGCTTTGTTCCGGCCAGGCACCAAAAATCTACCATAGAACGGCTTGTAGAAGTGCGTTAACATCAGAAGTACATAAACAATGCCTCATCACCTCCACCGGTACTCTCTGCTCCTCATCTTACAAGTTCTAAGTAGTGTATCTGAAAGATTCCTGTTGCTGATCCGTCAAGTCTGTGAAGCCATCCAACAAATCATCGTCACTTCTCGGCTCCCGTGCATCAATTCTCCTGTTCTGCGCCACCGCCAACGACCAATACATACACATCAGAGCAATGCACACACAGTAGCAGACAATCATCGCAGTAAAGCCGCCAGTGTATGCAGGCGCTTGACTGGCTCAGAAGGTTTGCGGACCGATCAGATTCCCGACTGCATAGCCGATATATAGGATGGCGAAGACGACGGTCTTTTTGGTGTGGCCAGCGGTGTTGGCCTGTGCAAGGGAAATACCTTCCGTGATGTTAGAGATGCTGGAGCAAACAGGGGAAGGGGAGAGTACTTACCAACAACATAAGGTCCAAAGTAGGTATAAAGGAGATATAGCCCCACCATCTGTCCACCGAGATTTGTGCGTGGAAGGGCATACACAATTGCAGCTCCGATGATTGGAACTATGCAAGCAATGATCGTGACAAGGCAGCGACGATTGTTCCATTTCGCGGCTCCGAGAGAGAAGATGAATGCCGCTAGTGTGGACATTACCCCTGTGGGCATGCTGAGCAGCGAGGCATTGATGCCGGAGAACCCGAGCCCTTTAATGATCAGACCGCCGAAGGTGGTCAATCCTTGACATCAGGTTAGGATTCATGCTGGAACAGAGAAGGGGGCGCCATCGTACCTCCATTTGGAATGTTGATAGCAATATTGAAGAAAAACAAGATCCAGGTCTTCGGATCCAGAAATGCTTCCTTTGCTTGATCAATTTTAAACTTCCTGTTGACAATTCCAGTCTTGTTTGCTGCGAGTCGCTGGACCGCATGATATCTTTGCTCCTTGGAGAGGAACTTGGCGTTCATGGGGTCATTTGGGAGGAAGATGAATGCGATAATGGACCACAGCATCGACAGAGAACCAGTCAGGAGGAAGAGATATTGCCAGATATGCAATGGAGCAGAGGATGGAACGTGACCGATGGCCCACGAAAGAAAGCCGTTGACAATGGAGCTTGCAGCCGCAAAAACGAGAGCATTTCGTGGAGGTTGTTCTTCCTTCTTGTAGAAACCAGCAATGATCAAGCTGATGCCAGGCACAATGATTGCTTCGAACATCCCTATATGTCTGTGAGTATTTAGAATTTGATCTGATACGAATAGCTGACCGTACCCATCAAGAATCTAAGAGTCGCGAGTCCAGCAAAATTGGAACAGGCAGGCAAGAGGAGAGACATCGCAGACCATCCGACGGAACAGCCGCAGAGATACTTCGCACTTGGCAGACGCTGAATCAAGTATGAAGAGAGTGGCATGCCAACAATAGCTCCAAGCGACAGGATGGACCCGAGCCAACTGTATTGTTGGCCAACCAGGTGATTATCAGTGCTCAGACCATAGAGAGCCGAAGTTCCTAATGCGACTTTGTCGACCGCTCCGAGAGTGGCTACAAGGAACAGCTATATCATTTTTCTTTCAGAACTTGCATTGTACGATGGGTGATAGTGTGCTTACCATTGGAATCATAAACCAATCGATCCTCCTTTTGAGGCTCTTCTCGGCTTCCGGAGTGAGCTCTCCATAGCCCTCGGCAGTCAACAAGAAGCCCGCAGCCTTGTCAGCGTCAGCTGGAATGTCGAGTTTCCCATCGACAGCGGTATTGTGGTTATCGGCTGTCTCGATGTCGGGCATCGAGATCTTTTCGTCGTTCATGGGCTTCGACATATCTTGATTTGATGCGAAAATGACCAGGACAACAATAACCAGGGAAGAGAAGGGGAAAGACTAGTTGGATATGGAAAACAGTGGACGGGCAGCTCAGGATTTATACCCTACGCCATGGCGTTCAAGAGATTGGAAGAGATAGGACACGACGACGGATGGTTTCCATGCAGCCACGCTCGATACCAGCAGCGGGAAGCTTCCACAGTTTAAGAACATGCCCATACTCCAAGCTAGATATCTCATCATAGCGTCCCATCTAGACGGGAATGTCAAGGAATCGTTGTATTCTAGTTATCGCGTTGAGATTCCACCAAAAGACAAGGAAGGTCGTCACGAAAAAGTGGGCGAGGTTAGGACTTTGCAGGAATCCGCACAATCTCCGCTCGCCACGCCAAGCAAGCCAAGATCCCACTCTTCGGACTCTCGTCGTGTCGACCTTCTTCTCATGTCAATTTTATCAATATCATCAAGAATGGGATCCTACGACTCTGTGCTTCCGGCACCTTCTCGAGTCATCGAGCCATCAAGCCAACAGTGGGTGTCGTCTTGGTGAGCTCTTTCGGCCGAAGGCGCGTCGTGTCGACCTTCTGTTTTGATTCGCGATTCAGCGCTCAGGCGAGGTGCGCAACGATTTCCCGCTTTCTACGCAACTCCGAAAATGGTGCTCTCACGTGTTGCGTGGCAATTTAGTTTGGCTGCTCTCTGTGTAAGTTTATATACCTCCTTTGTATACAGTCCTTTGCTTCATTCACCTCCCTCCTGGTGATTCTTTTGGCTGCTTTCTTTTCATCATCACAATGGGATCTATCACGCCAAACCCCTCGGGGAAGAGAATCAAGATCGCAATCGGTACTATTACCTGGCTCTTCTATCTCACTACCATACTGACCTTCCAATAGATCGTGGCGGGACATTCACAGATGTCTGGGCAAGCGCTCCAAATAAGCCGGATGTTGTTCTCAAACTCCTCTCTGTTGATCCCGGAAACTATCAAGATGCCCCAACTGAAGGTATCGCTCTCCCCCATCCCCAGAATGGCTTCTTTTGGAATGTACACTGACATGGCTAGGCATTCGGCGTGTCCTATCAATTTATGGGGGGTTTGAAATTCCGAGAGGGGTACCTCTCCCAAAGCAAGATCTTGACATCGTGCGAATGGGCACAACGGTGGCCACCAATGCTCTTTTGGAACGAAAAGGGCGACGTCATGCATTACTCGTCACGAAAGGATTCCGAGATCTGTTGAGAATCGGATATCAATCACGGCCAAGGCTGTTTGACCTCGATATTGTCAAGCCTGAAGTGTTGTTTTCAGAAGTCCGAGAGATTGAGGAACGGGTCACCATCGAAGGTTTCGATGAGGATATCGATGGGACTGTGAAAACTAACGTTGATGAAATCCCCGGCGTCCTGGTCCGTGGATCCAGCGGAGACTTAATGAGGATATTGAAACCGCTTGATGAGAGTGGTGTCAAAGATACCCTCCAAGAGCTCCGACAAATGGGGATGGAAAGTGTTGCTATTTGTTTCACCCACTCTCACATTTTTGGTGGTCATGAGAGACGCGTGGGAGAGCTTGCCGAGGAGGCTGGTTTCAATCACATTTCATTATCTTCCGAGGTGGCTGCGAAGATGATCAAAATGGTGCCCAGAGGGAGCTCTGCCTCAGCAGATGCTTATCTAACCCCTGAGATAAAACAGTATCTTCGCGGTTTCGTCAAGGGCTTCGAAGGCAGTCATCTTGACAATATCAAGTGCGACTTCATGCAATCGGATGGTGGGCTAGTCAACTACAGAGGCTTCAGCGGCCTCAAAGGCATACTGAGCGGTCCTGCCGGTGAGATATCGAAGCTCCCTCTGCCGAACATTCTTTGCTGATCACTACCAAAGGTGGCGTTGTTGGCTGTGCCCGCACTTGCTACGAGGCTACGAGTAAAACTCCGATAGTCTGCTTTGACATGGGTGGTACGTCAACAGACGTGTCAAGATTCGGTGGTACATTCGAGCATGTATTCGAAAGCACCACAGCGGGAGTGACGATACAAAGCCCGCAACTCGACATCAACACTGTTGCTGCTGGAGGCGGCTCCATTCTGTTCTGGCGAAATGGACTGTTTGCTGTCGGGCCAGAAAGTGCATCTTCCCATCCAGGTCCTGCAAGCTATCGAAAAGGGGGTCCATTGACAGTGACCGATGCCAATTTGTTCCTGGGCCGGCTCGTACCAGATTATTTTCCAAAAATCTTTGGGAGGAGCGAGAAGGAGGCGCTAGACGCCGATGTTGTCGCTGGAAAATTCGTCGAGTTGGCAAAATCTATCAACGCAGAGACGGGCAAGTCTATGAGCCCAGAAGAAATTGCGTATGGATACCTTGATGTTGCCAACGAAGCCATGTGTCGGCCGATCCGATCCCTGACGGAAGGCAAGGGTTATGAAATCAGCAAGCATCGACTTGGCGTCTTCGGTGGTGCAGGCGGCCAACATGCTTGTGAAATTGCTCTCAAGCTCGGAATCCAAACAGTCATCATTCACAAATATTCCAGCATTCTCTCAGCCTACGGCATGGCGCTAGCGGATGTCGTTCACGAAGAGCAGGAGCCAACAAATGAATTCTATAATGGCGAGTCCCTCAATATATTGAGCCAACGAGTTGAAGGGTTGAAGAAGAAAGTTTCTACTCAACTTCGTGAACAAGGGATCTTGGAGGAAGATATTGAATACGAATGCTACTTGAACATGAGATACCAAGGGACCGAGACAGCTATGATGGTTTTGAGGCCAGCAGACGGAGACTACGAGGCCGAATTTCTACGCATTCATTTGAGGGAGTTCAGTTTCGTCTTCCCAGCCGCGAGATCAATCTTGGTTGATGATGTCCGGGTTAGAGGCATTGGGAAAAGTGGCACGAATGATGAAGATGGCCAGGGTCTGGGAGAAGAGCTAGCCAACATGAAGTTCAGGTCGGTACTCGAATCTCTGGTTGAGAAGGAGGTGAGCTTTCCGTTTTGGTAGACATCTCACATGACTAATACGCTTCAGACATCAGTGTACTTCAAATCCGGAGGCATGCAGACGACACCCCTCTACATGCTAGAGAAACTTTCTCCTGGCATGTCAATTATCGGCCCGGCAGTCATCATCGATAAAACTCAGACCTTGGTAATAATTCCAGGAGCCGAAGCCCGAATCCTCACATCCCACGTCGTGATTGAAATCAACGCGTCAAAGACTAGCACCGCCCATGCATCACTCACAGTAGATCCCATACAATTATCTGTGTTTGGTCACAGATTTATGAGCATTGCGGAACAGATGGGAAGAACACTTCAGAAGACTGCCGTCTCACTGAACATAAAAGAGCGACTTGACTTCTCATGCGCCATCTTTGGGCCAGATGCAGGACTCGTTGCCAATGCTCCACACATTCCCGTACATCTTGGCTCCATGAGCTACGCTGTCAAATACCAGCATGAGCTCTACAAAGGCCAGCTGAAACCCGGGGATGTACTGTGCTCGAATCATCCGGAGAGCGGAGGCACCCACCTCCCCGATATCACAGTCATCACTCCTATCTTTGGAGACGATCGACAAGTAGCATTTTATGTTGCAGCCCGTGGTCATCACACCGACATTGGCGGGTACAACGGGACATCCATGCCTCCCGAATCGACCGAGCTTTGGCAAGAAGGTGCTCAGATGCGCTCTTTCAAACTCATCGAGAATGACTATTTCGACGAGGAAGGCATCATCAAAGTTCTCCTTGACCCAGCCAAGTATCCCGGTTGCAACGGAAGCCGAAGACTCTCAGACAATATTTCAGATCTCAAAGCACAAGTAGCAGCCAATAACAAAGGCGCGACGCTCATCCAAGCTTTGATGTGCGAGTATACTCAAGAAGTCGTGCAGCTCTATATGCTCGCCATCCAGAACAACGCCGAGATCGCCGTCCGATCATATCTCTCACAAGCACTTAAGACTCTCGGGCCCAAACTGTCAGCAGTCGACTCCATGGACAACGGCTCCGAAATCCACCTTGACGTATCGATATCAGAAGACGGAACTGCAGTTTTTGACTTCACAGGCACCAGCTGCGAGATGTTAAGTAATCTCAACGCACCCCCTGCAATCACTTACTCCGCCATTATCTACTCCCTGCGCCTCCTCATTGGCTCAGACATCCCCATGAACCAAGGCTGTCTAGCTCCTATCAGCGTCATCCTCCCTCAAGGAAGCTTCTTGAACCCCTCAGCTGGACCGGCTGTGTGTGCTGGAAATACTCAAACTTCTCAGCGCGTTGTAGACGTTATTCTCCGCGCTTTCTCCGCAGCGGCTGCTAGCCAGGGATGCATGAACTGCCTTGGTTTCTTTGGCTCCGGCGGGTCTGATGCTGATGGGAACCCACTTTCAGGCTCTGCCTACGCGTTTGGGGAGACGATTGCAGGTGGCTCTGGTGCCACATCACGCCAGCATGGAGCAAACGCGGTGGCGGTTCACATGACGAATACGCGCATCACTGATCCGGAAAGTCTAGAGAAGAGGTATCCTGTAATCCTCCGTGAATTTTCCATCAGAGACGGTAGTGGTGGGAAGGGTGTACATAACGGAGGGGACGGTGTGGTGAGGGATATTGAATGTCGGGCGCCATTGAAATTTAGTGTTATTACTGAGAGGAGGGTCATTGCTCCATATGGGATTGAGGGTGGTGGTGAAGGCGGGAAGGGTGCGAATTACTGGGTTAAGAAGAACCTAGACGGGACAGAAAGGTGGGTGAGCATGGGGCCGAAGAATATGGTGCAGATGCAGGCTGGCGACAGATGTGTTATTCACACTCCTGGTGGTGGGGGATGGGGCATCCTTGGGAGCACAGTTACGAAGGTACAGGCAGAGGATAGGGTTGTGGATGGTGTTGGGATCGTGCATGTTCCCAGGGCGGCGGGAAGTATTGCTGCTTTTCAGGAGACACAGGGTGGGCAGCATTAGAGGCGGCATGGCACCTTTCTGCCTATATAACAACAAATGATTACAACTCACCCGCTTGCCAGGCCGTCAGCATTTTTGAATTATGTTGGCGTTTCTTGGTTTTGTCGATTGTGTTATACCCATTTCCATTTCATGCCAAACACTTCCAATTTTCGAGCATGGCAAAAGGCCCACGTGCCCTATCGCATAGCTAATAAAAAGCTGCCGTATTGTTAGTTTTTGCATTGAACTCTTTTCGATTGCTAATATAGCCGTCATTTAGAGGCTTTGGGCTACTTAGGGTAAGATTTTCTCTTGGGCGAAAACTGCAGGTTTCAGCAGGACAAAACACAGCGAAGCATATGCGACGAAATTGAACCCCAGGAATTCATAATAGATCATATGTTCGGCACACGCTGAGGTGCAGTCCATTTGAAGTGTGGATGACCGCCGATTTGACAGGGCCATCCCCGCACGGAGAAACATTCCACCCACCGCCTCATCGAAACCCGGAAACCTCCTCGCGGGGGAAATCTGGAGAATCCACAAAGATGGAGTTCATTAGACATCGTCGGCCGCAGGCAATAAAGCTGTGGGGAATGTTCCCCGGGTTTTGTTCCTTACCAATCGCCAGAAGATGCTTGCTACGATGAGAACTTAAAAGGAGGGGAAATCGCCAGTAATAATTGATTGCCATCGGATTTACTGGCAGTTGAATCTCACTTCAATTGACCTTCATTCCCCTTCCTCTTTCCAACACACCTTTTGAATTATTTTGTTAAAGGCAATAACCCTCGTGTTGTCACACAATGGCGAAATACCTAGGTCTCCGAGGAGAGACTCTCGGCAGAGTTAGAATCCTCCTTGTTGTTGTTCCATCATTTCTGCTCTTCGGGTACAATCAGTAACCAACCCATTTCTTTGTCCTATCCCGAGCTCCTTACCTCACTCGTCGGGGAGATTTTTCATACACCCGGCTCGCTCCTCGCTCTCCCTTCCCCAAAGAAATACGTTGCTGATTTGATGATAGGTCTGCAATCGGAGGAACACTCGGTTTTGCCTCTTTTACCAAATACTTCCCTCGTATCGACACAACAAACACCACAGGAGCTTTGAAAGCAGAGAATGCTCGTATTCAAGGCAAACAAGTCTGAGCTTCTAACTTTTGTCCATGTAGCTAATCTTGAAAAGGAACCGTCGTAGCAATTTACACCCTTGGATGTCTGATTGGAGCTCTAGCTTCCATCTCGGTCGGAAATCCGCTTGGTCGCCGTCGAGCTCTCGTTACTTTCGCTATAATCGCTGCCATCGGTTTAACTCTTCAAGCATCTTCGTTCAATCTCGCCCAATTGGTGATCGGTCGTATCATATCTGGCATTGGAGTTGGAGGAGTTAATGCAGTGATCCCAGTCTGGCAAGCGGAATGTTCTAAACCCAAGAACCGTGGAAAGAACGTAGTAGTGCTTGGCATTTTCATTGCAAGTGGCATAGCACTAGCAAGTTGGGTCAACTTTGGGTTGTCTTTCCACCAAAAAAACTCGGTCTGCTGGAGGTTGCCGCTCGCCTTGCCACTCATCTTCTGTGCGCTCATCTGCTCATCCGCCTTTTTGTTTCCGGAATCGCCTCGATGGCTTGTACAAAAGGGAAAGTTGGATGAGGCAAAGACAGTTTTCTCTATCCTTGAGGATACAAACGTCGAGTCTGAGCATGTTGCTGTCGAGCTGCAGTGCCTTCAAGACGCTTATGCTAGACAAGCAGCTCGAGAGCAGGGCTTCTTGGATCTTTTCAAGCCGGGTCGACAGAGACTCCTGTATCGTACTGTTCTCTCTATTCTCATCAACTTTTGCGCTCAAATGACTGGTAAGAAATCCTTCGAAAGTTTGCAGCATTATCAAGTTCTTACAAACATAAACAGGGGCAAACGTAATCACTTATTACGGCACGACAATCTTTCGCCAATCTCTCGGGTTCGGTCCACAGCAAGCTTCCTTCCTTGCAGCAGGATTGCTGACTTGGAAGATCTTGGCTGCTTCGCTGGCATATTATTTTGTCGATCGCGCTGGCCGTAAACCCTTGTTCATGGTAGCTGGGTTTGGAATGGGTGCATCCATGATGTGTTTAGCAATCACGGTGTCTCAAATTCAACACTCCGGTGCCGGCGCAGCGGCGACTTTCTTCCTGTTCATGTTCATGTTTTTCTTCCCGCTTGGTTTTCTCGGTGCCAACTTCTTGTACGGGACGGAAATTGCGCCCCAGGAGCTGCGGATCCATCTCTCAGCCATCGGTACATCCTCTCACTGGCTGTTCAATTTCGTCATTGCGGAGATCACTCCGATTGCGTTTACAAGTATCGGGTACAGGTATTACATCGTGTATGCATGCACCGGAATTGCTGTAGCGCCGATGGTATATTTTCTGTTCCCTGAAACAAATGGACGGTCTTTGGAAGAGATGGACAGGGTCTTCTCAGAGCCGGAACACTGGTGGCAAGTAACTTCAGCAGCCAGAAGCCTTCCACGAAGTGTGCTGGCAGACGTAGAGAACATGGATGAAAAGGTGATGGGCGGTTCTCACGTTGAGAAAAACCAGGAGGAGTAGTACCTTCTCAACCCTTCTCCGTCATTTACAAGGAGGTAACTCGAACGAGCATAGTGGCTCAAGGTTCCCCCAATTTATATGATTTATAAAATCCATCAAGAAAGTGATTGAAAGTGATTGAATAAACATGAGATCCTTTTAACTTGGCAATTTCCCAAGCCTTAGGCTTTTCAAAGTAGGTGGAACTCCTTCTGGGAAGCAAAGCCACCTCACGCCCACTGCCTTGATGACTTCCATAATTTCTCCTTGCACACCTTTGTCAATCCTCTCGTTGCAAAGTTCAAGAAATATACCCGATTTACTCAAATTCCACAAGGAGGCGCATTCATAAGTCGATAAATTGATTTGGTTCCCAAATACGTCAATGAATAATTCATCATTTCCGACTTCCCAATTTCTCCAATTCCTCACAGATAGCTCGTGTAACCTCTTTCGTATTTGCGGTCCCTCCAAGGTCCGCCGTCAAAACTCCCGCACTACAAACATTCTCGATCGCTTGCATTAAAATGTCTTTAGCCTCACCTTCTCCGAGCCATCCCAACATTTCCGCTGTGCTCCAAATAGTCGCTACCGGGTTTGCAACCCCTTTACCAGTGATGTCAAATGCACTGCCGTGGACTGGTTCAAAAAGACTGGGATTCTTCCTTGTGGGATCCAGATTGCTTGATGGAGCAATACCGAGACTGCCTGCCAAAGCAGCCGCCAAATCGCTCAAGATGTCCATATGAAGGTTCGTCCCAACAATTGTGTCTAAAGATCCTGGCGAGTTGACCATTCTCACAGTCATGGCATCGACGAGCATTTTGTCCCACTTGACGTCAGGGAAATCGCGAGATACTTCGAGAGCAACTTCGTCCCAAAGGACCATGCCGTTCCGCATACTGTTGCTCTTGGTGACGACGGTAAGGAGCTTCTTGGGGCGAGCTTGAGCCGTTGAAAAGGCGAATCTCATAATTCGTTCGATGCCAACGTAGGTGAATATAGCAACCTCAGTTGCAACTTCCCATTTTTGACCTCGATGCGATCTCCCACCATGGCCAGAGTATTCGCCTTCTGTGTTTTCGCGTACCAAAACCCAATCAATTGCTGGAGCTCCAGACTTGGTATCGCGAAGACGCGACAACGTCCCAGGAAATGTCCGCACTGGTCGAACATTGGCATACAACTGCAGCGGTCCCCGGATAGCCAGCAAAAGGCCCCACAGAGAGATATGATCTGGAACATCTGTATTGCAAGTCAATAATTGGGTACCCAATCGTTATAAGAGTAACCTTACCTGGTGCTCCAACGGACCCGAACAAAATAGCGTTATACTGTCTCAAGACTTCTAACACATTGTCGTCCACATATTTGCCATGTTTCTTGTAGTACGCGGTGCCCCATGGAATATGTTCAAACTCGATCGCGAAGGTTTTCGATATCTTTGCGAGCTTCTGGACAACTTCAATGGCAGCGCTCACAACTTCCGGGCCAATCCCATCAGCGGGAATCGATGCAACTTTGTAGTTGCGACTTTTTGTTGGTTGTGCCACCGATTTTGACATTTTTGACTCAATTGAAGTGGTGATCTGTAAGAATTTGATAGTGCTAGGTGTTTCTTTGCACTGGGGAGGATGGACCGATACTTGATGGAAGAGATACAGAAATATGAGAGCTGATGGGGAGGTAAATAGTGTGCAGCAGATAGATAAGAATGAGGATATGTCCCCGGATTGAAACTTTTAAATTTAAAACCGTTTAACGATGGAATTAACGGAAAGTGTTGCGCGCTGGGCTCTTGCCCGTTCTCTAGTTCTGTCGGACGCTAAGGTTCCTCAAAGGCTGCTAGCAGCGGAGGTCCGGGAAACGAAGCCCGGAACCTATTTCTCAGACATGCCATATCTGACTTGTTTAATTAACTGAAATGTGAGGAGCAAAGGGTTGTCAGCTCTGACCAAAGCATTTTCAGCAAATTGAACCGATCAGGTGATCACTTTCACTTGACTTGGAAGGTATTTTCACTCTGAACCAGTCCCTCTATCGCAACAATCCCAATTATATTGATTCAATAATACTTATATCTCATCCTAGAAGACAGTTCTTTTGAACGATTCGTTTTAGCGCCAACCACTCTCGCACCCTCCGGGTTCAAGCCCCCTCCTGCTGAAGCACTGGTCCAGTTTCCGACTTGGCCTTGAATTGAACTTAAATCATATGTAGTATCTGGGTGTCCCAAAGGCTGTATTCTCGTATTGTGTGATGAAGGTACCCCCCGGTCGCTTGTTAGTTCTCCTGGAGCTGTTATCCCAGGCCGGAAATTTTCCTGAAAATCATGAACTGTATGTTGACCTGCCAAGCCAAAAGAAATTGCAACTGGAGATTGGTAGCAATGAGGAGCTTCGGGTAGTGGTCGTTCTTGCTGTTGGTATTGAATTCCAGCATTAGGAAGGTCCAAAGGTTCTTCATTGCGAAAGAGCATATTTAGATCAGGCTGCTCTTCCCTCGTATCTGCTTAGTGTCAATGGCAAGTGCAGGTGAGAGAACTTAAGCCTTTTGTTCCCTACCTTCAAGTAGTTTGTCTTTGTCCACTGAATTCCACCAAGTTTCAAGTTCCTCCGACCTTTTCAGAGGGTACCGAACCCACTCGTTCATCCGAGAATACTTGTTTCCATCTGTCTGGCGAGATTGCAGAGGTTCGGACAAGTCGGGGTGGTCGGTAAACGCACTCTCTATTTTGAGTTTTCGAAGCTCGCACAGAGCGTTGTAGAGTGCTATCTCGGTTTCATTCAGCCGGGTTTCCAAAGCCCCGAGATAGCCTCCGGGTATCCCCCTAACCACTTCAGTATACGAATGAATGAGAATTACAACAAACCCCCACCTCTTATTATTCTCGGTGTATTTGCAAAGTTGTGGCGAGGAAGCACACTGTCCACAAATAGGTCTAGAGACAAGCAAATCAACACTAGCGCTACAAACTCTGGTATCGCATTCGTACAGCTTTCGATCACACTATTAAGTAATTGGTTAATACTTTCAACATACGAAAATTGATCGGTACTTACTTTGCACTTTTTCCTCTTGCATGATTCGCAAGATCCGCCTTGAGTCTCTGACATAGCATGTGATGAAGGACTCCCTTTCGATCTAAAAGAGGTACTTCGCGAGCCAGGCCTCGGCTCACTCGGAGTAATGGTCTGCCGCTGGGGGTCAATCAGTAGGATAGACACGGGTACAACACACCGGGAAAACGGCGTTCTCTCTCCAGATATATTGTTTCTCCGCTGGTTATCGAGAAGTGCGCGGCTTGGCTCCTGGCGGGGTGGGCTAGCCGGTTTCCGCCACTGCGGGCTTCTTTATTCCGCCGCTATTCCCAAAACATCATAGAAGCATCGCAGTCACCTTTCTATGTATGTGATTACCTACATGGGCCATGAATCTTTTACATACTCCCACGTGCCATGTGTTTCTTCAGTGAGTTTGACAACACATTATTTATCCTAAACAATCAGCATTTGCGGTCTCAAATCCATCCATCATGATTTCCAAGCCCCGCATCCTTTTCTTCAATCCAGTCCGCCATGCACATGCGGTATACAAAAACTTATCTTCAGTAACCCAACCAGAACTCCTCAGCAGCAAGAGCAGAGCGGAGCTCTTCCAAGACTTTAAAGGAAAATATAATAACATCACAGCTATCTACAGCACCTCTTCTAGCTACGCAGTCCGTCCTTCCATTCCCAAAACATCCTACAAGTTCTAATTCTCCACAAAGCTAGCAGAAAAATTTGACAAAGAGTTAATCCAGCATCTTCCACCATCCCTGAAATTCATTTGCCATAACGGCGCTGGTAATTTTATACATCTCTGTCAAATCCATTTATTCATGCATTAATAAACTGTAGGATACGACAACATAGACATCGAAGCCTGCACAGCCCGCGGCATCAAAGTGACAAATGCCCAGGACCCTGTCACGGATGCGACCGCCGACCTCGCCATTTTTCTCCTGCTTGGTGCCTTGCGGCAACTCAATCCAGCAATCTTCTCCCTTCGAAACGGCCACTTCAAGACAGGAATAGATTTCGGACGTGATCCTCAAGGCAAGACACTCGGAGTTCTGGGAATGGGGCGGATCGGCAGAGCAGTGAAAAGACGTGTGGAGCCTTTTGGGATGAAAACAATATATCACAATCGGAACAAACTGAGTGAGGATGATGCTGCTGGTGCAGAGTATGTGTCATTTGGGAGGTTGCTTGGGGAGAGTGATATTATCTCTGTTCATGTGCCGCTGAATTCAAAGACTAAGCACTTGATTGGCGAACAGGAGATCCAGAAGATGAAAGATGGTGTGGTTATCGTGAATACAGCGCGTGGTGCAGTTATTGACGAAGTTGCTATGGCTGCTGCCTTGGAAGCGGGAAAGATTGCGGCCGTGGGGTTGGATGTGTATGAGCGGGAGCCTGAGATCAACCAAATCCTGGTGAAGAATAGCCGTGCTTTGTTGATACCGCACTTGGGTACTCATACTACGGAGACTCTTTCAAAGATGGAGACTTTGGCGATGGAGAATGCGAGGAGGGGATGTTTGGGGGAGTCGCTATTGACAGTTGTGGCTGAACAGCTTGAGAAAATTGGGGCACTGACGAATGGACATTGATGGGTTGAGGTTCATGATATTCCTCTCATTTGTTCATATCCATTCTTGGACAAATTGAAATGCTTTAACGTTTTCTGATAATTCTTGTGCACAATAACGAACAAGAAGAGTTTAGAACTCATGATGCGAATGAACTCGAGCCACTTGATGTTCAAAATCTAGCCGCTTCCCCACGTCAGATTTTTCTCACACACCCATCCCAATCTCCAAAAGCGCAATAAAGACTGAGACGATCACGAATTAGCTGCTCTCCGCAGACTAAAAGCTACCCGGGGAACGTTTGCCGGCGGGGATGCGAACTCGGAGATCTACGGAGGATCGACTACGACGTAGGTTTTTTCTCCATTGAGATAAAAACAACACAACAAGTCCACAGCGCCTTCAAAGTTGTACATCACTCGACTTGACCACCCGAAGTCTCACAATAATTTCCACTCCACCAAACATCCAAACATGCCGAAAGTAGCAGTTCTTGGAGCAGCCGGACAGATCGGCTCACCACTCAGTCTTCTGCTTAAGATGGTAAATCCTCTCGTGACCTCAAACATGTCGAAACCAGACTAAGCCATAAGCAGAGTCCTTTAGTGACAGAGCTGTCTCTGTACGACATTGTCCACGCTCCTGGAGTGGCTATCGATCTGAACCACATCGACACCCCCTCAAAAGTCACCGGGTTCCTGCCCGACAACGACGGCTTGAAGAAAGCGCTTGCAGGAGCAGATATCGTTGTGATCCCAGCTGGTAAGAAATCTCCTGCTCTATCTTCTCGAGAATTTGCTGAAATTCTGTTTAGGTATTGCACGAAAGCCCGGAATGACTCGCGATGGTAAGAAAAGACCAGAATCATTGACGAGCGTGGTCTCACGACTTCACAGATCTCTTTAAAGTGAACGCCGGCGTAATCCAAAACCTTGTGATAGGAATCGCGAAAACCTGCCCGAATGCATATGTGCTGATCATTACCAACCCTGTAAACAGCACGCTCCCAATTGCCGTTGAGACGCTGAAGAAACACAATGTCTTCAACCCAGCGAAAGTATTCGGCGTTACAACTCTCGATGTCGTTCGTGCCTCAACTTTCGTTCAACAGGCACTAGATCTCCCTGATCCAAAGGCACTGAAAATTCCGGTTGTGGGGGGTCACAGTGGGGCAACTATATTGCCGTTGCTTAGCCAATGTGTCCCAGCTGTCAAGCTGACGGAAGAGAAGAGAGATGCGGTGACTTATAGTAAGTCTTAAATGGGGAAGACGTTTAATTTGAGCTGACGAAGTTTTAGGAGTCCAATTTGGCGGCGATGAGATTGTGCAGGCTAAGGCTGGAGCAGGGTCTGCAACTACTTGCATGGCTTATGCCGGATTTAGGTAAGACCGGCTCCCACAATTAGTTGGGACAAAGCAGTTGACTCTATAGATTTGTGAGCTCAATATTGAAGGCGATGAGCGGCGAAAGTAAGGTGATCGAAGAGACTTACTTGTATCTTCCAGGCGTACCAGGCGGGAAGGAGATCGCGGCAGAGCTAAGTGTAGATTATTTTGCGGTGCCTGTGGAATTTGGGCGAGCTGGTGCTGTGAAGGCATATCCTCTTGGGCCATTGTCGGATTATGAGACGAAGTTGCTGAAAGTTGCCGTGGAGGAGCTGAAAGGAAACGTGAGCAAAGGCGTATCATTTGCACTTGCAGGCTTGTAATTACTTTACCACGCTGTCTGGGAGTTGTGTTCGTTGAGATGGAATGGCACGTCAATGAGTTGAAAAATGTCATCGAATCCATTGAACTGATTGTCCACTTCAAGTAGTCCCCCATCGATGCCGGGCCAAGCGTAGTTGAATGGTAGTGCATTCTGCGAGGGTGAAGCGGGATGTGTCCGAGAATTAGATGTTCTATTTGTTGAAAGATCCAAGCTTGACTCTTGGGCCGAATTTGCTGTGTTGGGGGGATGATGATCCCGAGGTTGGAAATAACCTCTTGAAGTCCGTTGGAAGGAAGGGTTTGGAGGTGGTGGGATATGACCGCTCTGGCGAGGAAGTTGCGGCCTTGCTTGGTTCAACCCGTTCAATGGCCGAGGCGGCTCATAACTTCTAGATAAACTTTCGCCCCGAGCTCCCGAGACATCGGTTTTGACTTTCTTCTGCAATGCTTGCTGTAGGTCTCTGATGGCGGCTGCGCATGCTCCAGGCCAGAAGCCACCCCGCAGTGAGATATTTTCTAGGATTCGGATGCATCGGTTGGCTTCTCTAATAAATATTAGCATGTCACTATGAGCAACTGATAAGACCCACCTTTCAGCCACTGGGACTGAATAACATCCATCAGAGGCGGCGTACAATATAATAAGGCCGCTATTACCCAAGTTGTCAGTCACAGGTCATACTCGGGGCATGTGGAAATCTGGTACCTCATCCAGACACACCAAGTAAAGCCTGGCCAGAACAGCGGACACTGGATCCGGCCATCCCTCGATCCTTCATGTCTTATACTCTCTTGCATGTGCTGAAAAACGCTTGAGATAATGGCTTTCGATGCTCCAATACACTTCTGCATGGCAGCAGCTATTGCGAAGCTGCTACCAGAAGTGATGACAGGGCGGTTCAGGAGGATGACTGCCTCGTGCTTCTGCACTATGAGCAGAAGCCGGTGAAACGGTCTTAGAGGAACAGTGGTTTTGATCTCTGAACCAGGCAAATCGCCATCGTCCACAGATATAGGTTCAATAAAATCTTGAACGTCATTCCACCACCGAGAGATTTCAGAATCAATATGCGCGACTTCGTCTGGATCTGTAACTCGAAGGTTGACATTCTTGTGTCGAAGCTCGAGGATCAAACCTTTGATTTGACTATTGCGGGCAAGAAATTCCGGGAGAAGGAAGAGCGTGACATCTAGTGCGATATATCAGAGGTGAAAGCTACAGTGGAAAGAAGCGATCGTACCATGAGGCTCAGTGATCTTCGCACGCTCATCATCTTCAAGGTGGACCTCATCTTGAGGGTGACAAACATCAATGTCGTCATCTTTCAAGCTTAGTGGAAGCCCTAAAGACTGTGCTAGAAATCTCTCGAGGGAGTATATCGACCAGAACACTCTTCGACGCATATCTGCTTCGGATTTTGAGAACTGCTTGTATCTTGTTGGGCATCGATGAAGCCCCAGATGAAACGCGATCTGAATAATGAGTCCACTAAATCTTGATGCCGTGTTGAGACGCAACATTGAAAGAAGAAACACTTGAATGCCCACCGCGGCCTGTATGCTAGAGATTGTTGATGGCTGTAGCAGAATGGGAGATAGACAGGACACTGCTTCTTCGATCGAGTTGAAAATGAAGGCGGAAGGAACGAGGTTTCCGCAATCCGGAGGGAGCTGCTTTCTATCGGCGACAGATGTGGATAGTACTGAACGTACGATGATGATTTCGATACTATTCAAATGCGAAAGCCCGTGTGAAGCAACCTTCTCGAATAGTTCCAGAATGCTGGGTGCGTGGAGAAAAGGTAAAATCGGATGCCAGATATCGAAATACGATTCGCTCCAGCGGACGAGATTATCAAAGGTGATTGAAAAAGTATCTTGACTCTGGTCTGCGATGCCGAAAGAGACTTCGTCGCGATTCCAAAGGGAATTGGGCGGGCTGTCCGGATGAACTTGATCATCTTCTCCAGGAACCATGTCACTCACTACTTCGTTCCCATTGTTGAGATTCTTAGCCAGAGCAGCTCGAACTGTTCGCACGAAATAGATACCACTTGCACTTCCCACAAAGCTCGTCGAACCCGTGACATTGTCGGACCTCATTTGGCCCAGTTCGGTTTGTGGACTTGCAGAGTTGCTTGCCTGTGTCCCGGACAGGCTGGACCTCCTCCTGCGCTTGCGACTGGGTTCACCTTGATTCCTTGGGCTGGATTCCATTTTGAATAGTTGGGGTCCATTAGTAAAATTAGGTGGTTGGTAGAGAAGGAGATGATGAGATTGTCGTCAAGTCGCCAATTTTAGAAAATCGGAAAAATCGAGGGCTTAGTCAGCCTCCCTTCGCCCTCTCGAGCCCCTATTCGTCAGGAGACTGCTAGGCTTCGAGAAACTAAGAACGCTATTGAAGTATTCGTCCATATTTCAAAGTGTCTATTGTATGTTGGATTCGAACCTTCTTCCCTCGTGCCCACATTTGGGCTTGCAGGCAATGATGAAAATAATAGATGAAGGCATCTTGCTTTATCAGGAATGGGACCCGGATCCTGGATTCGGAGGTGATTCAACAATTGACCTCTTTGTCGGTTTGAATGGTGGTTTGGTAACTACAGTCGATGATCGATTAATTACATTAGTACTTTCAAGAGCGCTTATGCTCTAAAAGGTGGCATGTTGCTTATTTATGCACTAATAAGCACGTGGTACTGGGCCATACTCCAACGCTGCTACCTAACTCGATTGGTTAGTCGGAGCTAACATGCAAATTGAAAGGGTTTCTCCAGAGTTTGATGTCGCCCACAATCTTGGACATATCGACCCCGAAAAATTTCCGATGACTTGGGTGCAAGGAGTTGTGCCTAGCTTAGTTCTAGATGGCACTTGGTCGTAAAGATTCCCAACTCCTGACCGCCGCTTAGTTATACCGCCGTCTTGCTTTCTTCCTTTCTTCTCTCGCTAGCTGAAAAGTATGCACTCACTCCAACACACATTCATTGTTCTTGCGACGATTGGCGCGGCCATGCCTTATACATATCTGGTCAAGATAAAGTAAGCAATTTATGTATACTATACTTAAGGCATCTCTCTAGTTACAGTAGCAACGATCTTCTAACAACAGATAAACACCTGGAGACGGCCAAGACTCAACTTTTTAACCAATTTTATCCATACTCTCATCTCCACACTGCTTTGAAGTCAAATGTTTTGAGAAATACCAGGTTGAATAGCTTCCAATTGACGAACAAGCTGATCCCAAATTTTCTGCTGCAGGGTCACTCCGTCAGATCCTCGAACCGTGAGACCTGGCCTAAGCACTAGTTAGCACCTCTATTTATCCATTAAGAATACAAACAGCGGGAAATCTCGTACTCTGCAACTCGGCAATCTGCCATGTACCTCCCGTGGCTTTCTTCACCAGCAGCGAGCCCAGCCACAAGGGTTCTACTTCCTGCTTCTGTAGTGCGTGCAACTAACATATTCATGAAGATGCTCATAATTCTCCCAATGCCTGTAGATTCGCGGTCAAAGTCCGACCTACAAGCTCCAGGCGTCATGCAGTTGATGATCACACTCGGCGATGACGACTTGGGATCATGAGTAATACGGGAGGCAAGCTCGTGCACCGCGAAGACTTGAATAAGCTTTGATACAGCATATCTGTGCGAGGAGTATTAGCAGGAGAATAGCTTGTGTTGTGAAAAGACACTAACCTTTCCATGCCCATCTCTGACTTCTTCTCGTCGTTCAAAGCCGCGAAAATATCCTTGCGCAGGCCTTCTGCGAATTTGGCAATGAAATGCAAGTCAGAGGCCACGATGGAAAGTCTTGCTTGCATTTTGTATTTCGCGGCTGACTGCCTCAGCTTTGGTAATAAGCCAATGGCCAGGAGGAAGGTGCCAATGACGTTTGTGGTGATGGTTGACTCATACCCTGCCACCATTTTGAAGTATTTAGTCATTATGCCTGCATTCTCTAGCACGGCATCGAGTCGAGTAAGGTCGTTGGCTCTGGTGCAAAACGTTCTGATGGAGTCGTACGACTGCATGTCAAGGTCCCATACCTCGATCCTGGTGTTGGAATTGCCAGTGGTTGTGAGGATAGACTGCTTTGCTAATTCGCCCTTGGTTTGGTTACGGACAGCGAGGATGATGAACGTGGCGTTGAGGTGGCAGAGGTGTCGGGCTGCTTCGAGTCCAAGACCAGTGTTCGAGCCAGTTACTATGATTGTTTGGCCGGTAAAATCTTTAGTGGGCGCAGGCAGATTGACAAACAGCTGTGAGTAGAGGAATGAAGCAAACCAACCCATGCTGAGCAATCTGTAACGGAGTGATTGATAGTATCTGCTTCTGGTCGTTGTGCTGGATAGTTCAGGTAGAATCTGAAGAGTGGAGGATAACAGAGACGAATTTGAAGATTCAAGGCGGGAAGTGGTGCATAGCTAAGTAGTAGAGGCCAAAGGTGACCAAGAAACAAAATCTGTAATCCCGAATCTGAGGAGCGAAGAAAGTCGAGGCAACATCACAGCCGGACGAAACAATGGACGAACAGACAAATGCATGAATATCTATGCCTTGGTGTATCTCCACCAAAATTCTCAGCCATCGTTATTCTGTCTTGCTTGCAAATACATCCTGGATCTACGGCATGGAAAAATAACCTTGGTCCGATCGGATGAAGCAGGCTCGGAACGATTACTAACCGATTACAATCAATCATTGCCTCAAATTTTAATTATTATTTATTAATTTCTAAACTTTATTTTTTGAAGGGAAATTTGAGCTAAATATTTATAATAATTAAGTTTAAATAAGTTTGTAAAACGATCTACGTTTAGATAAATAGCTCTTTATTTTTGAAAATCGCAATTTCACGACTTTGCAATCCAAAAAGCTTATTGCTAATTTTCTAGCGTTTATCTCCTAAATTTATAGGCAAACGCGCCTAAAAACTTAGCGATCCAATAATCAATGCCGAGCCTGGGATGAAGTCGCGGACGAAATCACGGACGAAATTGTAATCGGGGTTTCAGGTCTTAATAGGCTTGGATACCATCAATTGGAGTGCAAAGAGGAGGGGATGCATCCCCCAATTATCTCGAACTTGATGGATTTACTCGGTGGAATGCAGTTCGTTCGTCACTTAGCTCTAGTTCTAGCGAGAAGTTCCTCGCTTAAGCCCCTTTTCCTGACCCGGAAGCACTTGCAGAAAATACGACTTTCAAAGGATGAAGAGAGTCCTATGTTGTGTATTTTGAATTTCCGGGTTACCGATATTTGGTCTTTCCCGTTACTTATAGCCAATAGACTTATTTTTGCTTCAAGTAGTCCAGTTGAAATCAACCCTCGCTCTCCAATGGCTAGTCTAGCACCCGCAAGAATTGTCGAGCCTCTGCAAACTAACCGTATCCACGCAAAACCCCGTATACGAAATATTATGAAAAACACCGCACTCAGCCCAGCCTTCCCGGGTGCCACCGTCAGCTGCGCCGAGAGCTGGTAGTACGTGGGGTTAGGGTACGCAACGGGGGAGAACGGGATCGCCATGGCTTTCGAGTACGATCCCGCCAGCCCAAATTGGACACCCGGCACATTCGGCAGCGTGCCCGAGAGTCCGAGGAACTCCCCAGGATTGGTGAACCATGCGATCGCTTGGTGCGTGCCGCAGCTGCATACGTAGATGGGCTGTGAGAGGACGCCGGGTCCGCGACTCATGCACCTGTGGTTTATGGCATGAGTAATGTGGATGGTAAGGTTACTATTAGGAGATAGGATGAAGTTGGCTGTGGTTGGACTTACGCGACCCAATTTCCGGTGTGGCAGTTCGTGTGCTCACCACAGAGGTCGACTGAGATTTTGTTCACATCGGTATAGGTCCATGAACGAAGGGGACATGGTCCCCAGGGAGGATGAATGTCTGCGCAGTTCTCGAAGCCTCCAGCAAGAAGAGTAGGCTGAGCGATACAGCAAGCTGGAGTACCGATAACATAGTCAGGGATCCTTTCATAGGAACAGAACAAGCTGCTGCAATCTCTGGGAGAGGTTCAGACTTACAAACCGGAGTTGGGCTTACGTAAACCGTGACCATTCCCAGAAGATATTATTAGTTCAATTGGTTCTACTGCAACGGCGAGAAAAAAGACATACCGACAGACATGACTGTCACTACGTTACATGGTGTGCTACTGGTACCTGAAGGGCTCGTTGTAGACTTGTAGTCACCAGCGCATTGGTAATACAAAAGCAGACACTGGGAATCTTTGTCGAATAGATGCTGCATGCATTCTGCACTTGGGGCGGGGGGACAGTATGTCCAAGAGCATACTGAGTACAAAGCGCTGATGGATCGGGCGTTACAAATGTGTCCACCGCATCATGGCAGGCATCTTGAATACATGGGGCTCGTGGTAATAATTGTGCCAGCGAACCTGAGGCATATATATAACGCGAGCGCGACAAGTCGATAGCTCGACACAGTCCTCTCTTCTACTAATTTATAGATTAGGAGAGTAGTTACTCTACTTTGAAACCTGGCAAGTGAACTTAATAAATAAGAGATTGAGAATGGGTGATTTTTATCGTTCACAAATTAGAGGTCCTGCATTGCTTCGGATCTCGCTACCCCTGAAATGTCACCTCAGCAGCAAATGATGCCTAATCAGCGGAATCGAAAATGCCAACTGCTTACATTAACAACAAAATCGGGACTTCGCTCCTCCAATGTGCCCTTGCACAGGTAATCTAATTCTTCCCCCATCAGCTCTAGCCGGTTGAGCCATTCCTGTTGTGAGGTGGGTTAATAGAACACGTGATATAGATACGACTGTTTATGAATAGGGTTGCGCTTGCACCTCTTTCTCTCACCATGTCGGCAAAGGATGTCGGTCTCGGTCTTTTTTCAGAAGGCGGCTTGTAAATACAACCCACCAGCTAGCGGATCTCGTCTGTGCAACATACCTACAATGGATATCTGTTATATTAAGCAGTTCAATGTTAGACAAATCTTCACATTAGCAGCGACGGCTGATAGAAGAAAAGAAGAATCTTCCTGTTCTAGGCCAAGAGAGCAGATCGATCTTCCGAATGACGATGATTTCCCCACAATTCACCCTTCCTATCTCGAACCCTCATTCCAATGAGGTCTTTGTGTTGTGCAGTATGTTTGAATAGGGACCCTATTTCTCTTCATTGAAATCCCCAGCCTGCTCCTTTCTAGCCTTGGCTACCCTGCAAAATCGCTATCTCGCTACCTCAACGCTGCTGTTAGAGCCGATCAACAGGCAAAAGTCCTTACTTCCAATCCCTACGCCACGAATGACGAAGGTACCAGAGGCCCTGATTCCAGCAAATGATTTCCTAGGTTCTGGTTTGATCTTCATAGTGCTTACTTTATCCTCGACCTCCGCTGCACAGCCAACATCTCAGCCTTCGTCTCCTCTTCCCTCTCGCTCAACCCTGAATCCCCAACAACCGTTCTTTATCAGCGTCAGTACTTAGTATTATCTCAATTTCATTGCTCGGCCCGGGGAATCCTGGAGTACCTGACGAGGTTTTCTGGAAATTGTGTGTTGGGTGGATGAAGGTGAGGGTACTACGCCACCTATCTCCATGGATGGCTTTCTGTGCTTCAAGCTCAGCCCTCGCAAGCTAGGTACTCAGGCAAAAGCCCCTCTGCTCGACCTTGCAGATCTATTTCAAGTCGTGCTCCCGCCCCGAAATCAAGGTCAGACCTCGGAGACAGTTGCTTCACGGGAGAGTTCGTAATTCGGTGTACCAGAATGCTCCTGTGCACGTGCCAGATGGAGAATACAAATCTTTGGCGGGACGCGGGGTCCGGCATCCATCTCCTGCCTGCGAAATTGTGTAGTACCAAAATATTCCAGGGCTGAAGGAAAGATTGTCGGGAGACCAGCGCGGTTCGTCCCTGTAGTGGATATTATAACGATGAAGCTGAGCTGCTAAGCGCGTGAATTAGACCGCAATCGATGAAGACATCAAGAAATAAAGATTAGTTAAAAATAATAGGGTACGGGCCTCTATACGCAGTGACCAGCATGCAACTCCAATCAAATCTTCCTACACTAGGGAGATTGAGCACCTGGTTATCTAATTGGAGTATTTGTGGGGTTTCCTCCGCATGTAATGACCACCCTAATGCAATCTTGGATATGCCTCTGACGGGTTTGGGAAGCCGTGCAGCAGTTGGGTTCCGCAACCGCGAGCCTGGACGTGGTGCCTTTCACCTACCTACCTCCAGCCTCTCCTCTCCACTTTACGATATGTCATAGTCTCAAGCCAGTCCACCATTCTTAAGAAAGAAAGAATAAAGAAGCCGGAAAAAGAGAAACCCCTAAATAGAGAAAACCAAGCGCGAGCTTGTAAGAGAACAAAAATCAGAGAATTCTGAATTCTTTCCTTCATCTATACTCCTTTTACAAGACTTCTCTACTAACCATCCATCCATCTTACGTCTATCCAACCCCCTCTCAAAAATCTCCCGAAATGCTAGAACTCCATCCATGCAATCTTGCTTATATAATACACCTCACCTCTTTTCCAAATTCCAAATTCAATGAGAGAGGGAGAGAGGGAGAGAGGGAGGGAAGGAGGGGGCAGAGCCTCTATTCTATACACCCACAATCCTCCTTCCCTCCACGCAGCCTCCCCTTCCCGAACCCCGCACACCCCCATGCAATCCTGCCTTCCGAGCACTGCAACAGCACGCCCCACAACCTCTCGACCGTCAAGCCCAACCAGGGCCTCTCCAACGAGTCGGAAAACCCATACACGCCTCCTTGACCCCACCTACTTCCTTCACCCATCTTCTCGCCCTCAAGCATGACCGGTAACTTCTCTTTAGAGTGCGCCCACGAATTCTTGACATCGGGTTTAACGAGCGCGTCGTAGAGGAGCTGGTACACGTCCTTGTCAACCCCGCGGATCCGCGCCGCCGAAGCAACGAAATTATTCCCATACGTCAGCAGAACAGACTCGCAGACTTTCTCCTTCGTGTTCGCAGCGCCGAACATGGAAGGGAAGAGGTGGAACGAGTCCTCCCACCCGGAAGAGTCGAAGCAACGCTCGCACGAATTGCAGATTTCTTGTGGCCCGAGAGATAGGAAGCCGGTTTTTGGGACGGCGTCCGGGAGGGGGGAGGCCATGGGCGTGAAGTACTTGTACAGGTGTTGGTTCATCGGGGGTAAAGAGGAGGGGTTGTTGGCGATGGTGCTCGTGGAGAGGAATAAGGTTTGCACAGGCAGCCAGTCCCAGCTGTGTATTATGTGATGCAAGAGGGTAGCCGTGGCTCCGCCGACGTTAGGGAGCGGCGTGACGGTCAGGTTGCCTTTGAAGAAACCTCTGAAGTCGGCGGTGTCTGTTATAGTCGTGGAGGAGTTAAACATGCTGTCTTTAGAGTAAAGTTTGATATGGGGTTGGAGGAAATTGAGAGACCCGTGGTGATGCACCATGTTCATGAGCGCCTCGATGGCCTCGATTGGGTCACCAGCCGAATGCGCGATCACCACTTCAAAAGAACGCACTCTCGGCGGGCGGTAGATCTGATCCAGGTTAGGTTCAGCCGGGGCGTGGAAGGTTCGGACCGAGCGGTCAAAGGCGATTGTGTCAACCCAGTGCACGACGTTAGTGCTGATGAGGACGGAGAAAATGAGCGTTGTTGTGGCGAGGAAGAAGGGGAATTGCCAGGGGGCGGAGTGGATGGGGAAAGGCCGGCGGCGGAAGAGGCGCAGGAGGAGGTTTAGGACGCGAGGGGGATAGTAGCCAATGTGTTTGGGTCCGACGCAGACAGTGTAGATGAGGGTGAAGGCGAGGACTTGGAGCCAGTCGAGGAAATTGTGTTCTTGTGATAGGACGCCGATGATGAGGATCCAGAAGCCGGATTGGAGCGTGGTGGCGACGGCCTCTCTTGCGGGCTCACTTGGCTCTTCCAAAGCGCCACCTACATGGTCGTCCGATATGAACGGGTATGCTGAGTTCAAGGAGCTGCTGAAACAAGCATGAAGAACAACGGCTGGGCCGAGGTTGAGTAGCCAGTAGACAATTGTCCAAGATTGGGTGATATGACCAACCATAACCAGATTCTCGTGTTTCGCTGTAGCGAGGCCGGACATGATCAGGGGCGTAATGCCAGCAAGTAAATAAACGTGCAAGGGGCCGTCCCAGGATTGGGTGCCTTTAGATTCGATCTCCGGACCAATTCTCGAGAGGACTTTTGCAAGGCTGAAGAGCCCGATGCTAGCTAAAGCATAATGCAAAGCTTGCATATCAAGACGGTAGTCTTGGTGAACCAGCAACACGCTGCCGATGATGACCAGAATAACTTTTGGAAAGTGCAAGAAAGAGATGTTTTGTCCCCGAGGCAGCAAGCGGCAAACGTGAGCCAACCTGAAATTTATGCTGTCGCAAGCATAAGTCAAGATCTATACTCATCAGCTATTTTCCTCAATCCGCTTGAAAAATAAGTACCGGTAGCATAGCCAACACAGGCAAATTCGAATAAAGCATGAGCGCCTTAACACCATACAAGGTTGCCGGCCCCGCAAAACAAGACGATACAATGATCCTGAGTCCCATGACAAACCACTCCCACCAACTATACTGCTCTTCCGGTTTCCGTTTCGCGCGCGGGAAGTTCTTTAATCTGACCAGCAGGACCGTGATGGCGACGATTATGTAGGCGGCTAATTGAACAAGGAAGGTGTAATAAAATGCTTTGAACCCATTAGCCCCTTTCCTCCGGCCATTGCTCACTAACAAATGTAAATGAAATGGTGGCGATGATGAAAAAAAACTCACGATATCCTGCATTCATCGTTAGCACATGCTCCCTCTCATCCCAGACAAACCCATCATCACTCACCAAAACCGCCCCTCAACATCCTCCTCCCCTCCAGCGTAGCAACAACACTCAGCACCGTCCAAATCATCGGCTTCACGCTCCTACTGGGCCCCTCAGCCTCTTCTTCCTCCCGCTCGCTATCCTCCTCAATCCCGTCAAAATCCGCGTCAAAATCATTCATCTCCTCATCCTTCGCTGCGGCAGAGGCGGGCGGGATAAGGTCCCCATAGCGGCCGCGGCTGCGCTCCCACGGCAGCTGGAAGCGCATCTCTCTCCTCTCTCAAAGACCAGCTGGCTAGCTCGTTGCGTTGATCCGCATCTCCACCTCCTCTCTGGCGATGCGATGCAATGCAATGCGATACCGTTGAAAGAAAAAGATGCCCTCAGAATCGAAGCTCCACTGCGCCGCACGGTAGCGACGTTGCACGTTGCGACGGAAATCCCGAAACGGCGCTGACGACGGCCTGACGCGCGGACTTGATTGGCGGGGCTCTCTGAGACTCTGATGAAGGGTGCAGTGCGCTGCGTCAGGCTAGGACGGAGTGAGGAACAGCACCGGGTGGGGAGGGCGAGGAGGGTAAGCAGGGAGGCAGGGAGCCTCGGAAGGGTTGGCCCGAGGTGCTTGCATGCGGTGCGACGTTGCGACGGCCAACAACAATCGCTGAGGGACATGATCGCGCGGCAGGGACTTGCACCAAAGCCCCTACTCCGTACGTCCCTGCCCATATACCAGGGGTCCATATTGGTGCGAGCATGGCCGCACGATTCAAGAAGCAGGAGATGGGTGAAGCTGGTGAAGTGGAGGAACACCCCATGGCGTAGTGTGGGGAAGATTAACGGTACGTGTTCAGAGCTTGTTCTTCAGCAAATGAGACATGCATGAAAAGCAAGCAATGCAGCCCGCAGCCCGCACCCCGGTAGCCAATAGCGCCGATTCTTCAGCGCGAGTGGCTGCATTCAGGATTGCATCATTGCGGCCACATACTGTACTGTATTTTCTCTAATTCGGCACCAACGAGGCTGATCCCGCAAGGCAGGGGACATGGCCATTCCTGAAAACAATTCAATTCATCTGATGTCGTCTCATCACCCCCCTCGTCTGAAGATGAAATCAGGAATCCTAGTCCTACATAGCCGCAACTCTCTAACCAAATGGACCAGAAAAAAGAACGCCAACTCGCATGCATATTTTTATACACTGGGCCTTTTCCTATCCCAACCCCCAGATTTCCTGTACCTCCGACAATACGCCACGCAAATGCAATGCAGAACACACTCGCAAATCTCCCCGTATCATCCCCCGCTTGATGTCTTCAAATAACGGATATCTCCCTCCCTAATATCACAATTGTGAATAGCTTCCTATTAGACGCAAGTCCACTCCGCAAAAACACACCACCTCGCACTCCGATCCGCCAGCACAAGCCCTCTCCACACGCCTCTCTCTCCAACTTTGATTATCGTCTCCCACGTCCCTCCATCCCCTCGTTCAAGCGCTTGGCTCGTACTCTGGAGCTTCTCTTCCTTACGCATCAACCTCAGGACTTTGCCACCTGGTGACTGGATTGCTAGTTTCGCTGGTTTCTTCGAGGCATACGCGTTTGTCGTGCTGGGATTCGACCCGGAGGCCGAGGAATTGGTGATTGACATTGCTGAAGTCGGGCGAATGAATGGAATGGGCGACGTGCCTCCAGGGTTTGGTGATGTGGATGAGAGCGATGACGGATGTTGTCGGATCGCGAAGACGAAGGTATTGTTTAGAGCAAGGCGATGGCATTGAGGTTGCGCCACGTATAGGTCGTGTCGTTGTGCATGGGGAGTTGGATGGCGAGTCAAGAACTCATATGGTGGGTTCTCTCCTGTGTGGATGATGGGAAGGGCGAACGCAAGTGGATGCGGAATGTCCTTGATCGAGTGCATCAGACCTCGTTTTCCAGCATAGATCTTCAGTATGCCATGCCCTTCATCACCGGGTAGGAGAGCTTTTATCGTGTAGCGCTTCTGGCCCCCAATCCACTCTGCCTGTGTGAGTGCACGCTTCTTTACCACGTCTCCACTTTCGAAGAAATCGCCATCTGCATCGCGCTCAAATGCTCGAGCTTCAACCTCAGCAACGCATTCAACGTCAGCTGGTGCTGTAAACTTGATATGAACCAACTCGAGATCCTCAATTCGAACAAGACTTGAGTCGTAGTCGACCATGGCAAGTCCATTCTTGAAGTGTGGTGGACAAGCACAAGGTAAAGCCAGAAGGATCTCAGGCGCGATGGCAGGACACAGATGTTGATGCCGGTGCTTTTCCGGAATATGCGTCCAACAAATCTCCGACGGGCGAGTCAAAAACCACCAACTGTCCGCAACCTGACTTCCAATACTCGAATAAAGACCTCGACGGGGATTTGAGGGGGCCGCAAGTGAACAGTCCATAATTCTCCATTCCCCATCCACAATGACCACGTTCCACCAGTGGTTCGAACGAGGCATTACTCCCAGCTCGGGAACTTCTCCTGGAGTCTTCAGATATCCCTTGACGATCTCTGCATGAATTCCAACTGCTGCACACATCTCCATCACCAGCACAGCCACTTCTTCAGCACAACCTCGCTTGGTTTGGATGAGTCGTTTCATATCAATATCCGTCTCGAAGTCTTCTTCCCAGGTAATCTTCTCGCTGACCCACGTGAAAATAGCTCTCAATCTTTGAACGTCGCTTCGGTAAGGTCTGCAAACAAAGCCGGTAGCTAGACTGACTGGGTTCGTCATCGGGGGAAGACTGTTGATGAACCTCGCGTTCTTGTCAACCAGACTCAGATTGACCGCTTGGAAATTCGTTGGTTCAGCCACGGGGTTTCCATCCATACCTTCATCACCGTCGCATTGCTCGTAAAGCTCCTCCACTGGGCTGATAGCTGGGTAGTCCATCATCTGACATCGATCCTTCCTCTCGATACGTTCAATTCGGCTCAAAGAATTTGATCGATTGACATCTCGGCGTACTTGGACCCAATCAATACCGCCATTCCCACCCCCAAGACCCATATCGCTTGCTGCACTGCTTACAGGCTGCTGGGTACCGAAACCGCCAGCAATAGATGAGACGCCATTGGGCATCTTGGTAGGAACTCTCGGTCTTGAAGTTTCACCCGCGGCAATACTGCTCCTGGCACTCGCAGCTCCTGTCTTTGCTGAATCAATGATCTTCTTGAAGAATCCACTTTTCTTAGGTTTTGGTGGTGACATGAGTCCTCCCAGAATACTCGAATCCGTCGTTGAGCCATGCCATCCCGCTTGCGATTGAGATCGTGGCGCTTCAGATGCATGACTGCTGTGATATGATATGCCCGTTACCGGCGTCTGAGGTCGACTAGTGAAACTTGCCTGGCTCGCGTTCACGCCCAAAAAGTGGTCTTTCCTGGACCCAAACGCGCTGTGAGATCTGCCACTCAAGGCTTCTTTTTTCTTGCATAACTTCCTGCACTAGTAGCTGAAAATCCGCCTGCCGATTGTCCACTCATAAGACTTCGATCAGTCACGTTCGTACTCGAGCTGCCGTTGGTAGTCGTACTCCGGTTTCCAGATGAAGTTGTAGTAGAATTTGTCTTCGTTGTAAAAGTGCGCCCAAGAACTGATCTCCCGACTTCATAAGCTGACTTGCGATGACGAAGTTTTGGTTCTGATTGTGTACTGCCAGCCATGGAAGACTTCGGTCGATTGTAAGACATCTTTGGAGGAACAACTGGGCCACAGTCATCATCCGGGGCAGGCCGTGGGCTGCTGGAATGCATTTTACTCAGTCGATTCTCCATACGCTGGACGTAATTGCTCAGTTGTGGAGGAGGTTGATCAACTTCATAACGAGAAGAGGAACTGCCACCATAAGACTTAGGGTCATAGTCATCAAAACCATTCTGTGCTCCAATCCCCATTACTGTTTGTGGTCTCAATGGTGCGGCCCGTCGCGCCTTTGTGTATGTCTGATCGAAAGCTTCAGGGGACCATGGATCTAGCGGGACCTCTGGAGACTCTGTGCTTCGTATTCCCATATCTGCCAACGAGGACATAACGTCATCCATGGCATCTCGAAGTGGGGAAGGTGTCAAGCCCGTGGGTCCAGGTGATGGAGGGCAAGGGGAAGTTCCTCGCGGGGTCTGATAGCCATTGGGACGTTGATCATATGAATTGATGGAACCCTGCGAGGTATACGTAGTTCTGTGCGGCGGCGGAGGAGGTGGAGGAGAGGAACCGATGTCGAATTGCGGATTTGGTGATGGTGCTCGAGAGTGATGTGCATATTGGAAGGATGGAGCTGGGGATGGCGCTCGAGATCCATACCCATTGTGTCTTGGGGGCATCGGTGAGGGTGCTCTCGAACCGTATCCATTATGCATTGGTGGAGCTGGAGAAGGCGCACGGGAGCCATAGCCACGTATTTGAGGAGAGGGTACTGAGCCAATATTATCGTGAACGCTCATAGGATTCGGTGAGTGTGCTCGAGATAAAGATAGACTGTCCTGCTTTTGTAATTCTGCTCGTTTCGCGGCTGCAGAGTCTGGTTGGGAGTATGATTGAAAAGGCTTTCGAGATGGTTTGGGCTTGGACTTTACTGATGGTTGCGGGTTGAATGGACTCGGGCTGAGCGATCGATCTGGCATTGGGCTCGAAGCCCTGCTCGCTGGTCGAAAGCTGTCATCGAGGACCTCTACGAAGTTCGAAGGAAACAGTCCCATCATCCGCTTGTCCCGTCGTAACCTCCCCATCCACCATGATCCATCTCCGGCGTTGAGGCATTCTATCAGATCTCCTTCGACGAATCCAAGGTCACGTTTAGACTGTGTTTCCGTCAGCATTTTGAATCATCGAAGACTGGATATCAACGGGAGCCGTACCTCTCCTCCCCAGCTATATACCGCCCGGCACCAGCATGGAAATCGCGTTGGTAGGCTCTGCGGTTCTGGCATGTTGGAGGGATGCGCTCAATTCGCGCCTTGGGAGATTCGGTCCCAGGAAAACATCGACGCGTCGTGCGAATCTGATGGCGGAGTGGAGGTTTTCAGAATAGTTGTAGAGTTGCAGGAAATATATCTGGGGACTAAATCAAATGCAGGGCTTGTAGCAGCGTTGCAATTGAAGGGTTGAATCGAAGTCTTTGATGTTCGTGAGTGGAGTGAGCTCAGAACAACAGAGGGGGAGGTGTTCCGCCAATAAGCGTTCGTTGGTGGTTGCCTAGCAACGCTAGCGCAGCTCGCTACGAACAGGGGCACCCTGTCCGCTTGTGATAACAGTTTATCAATGGCCAGAGAACCAGAGACCCTGCTCGACCTGCAGGACGGCCTTCATCATTCCAGCTTCTCTGAGTCCTTGAACATTTTCACTCAGACTGCATCCAGAGCCATATTCTTTACACGCTGGCTTGATTATTGTCGTAGCGCATCATCAAAATTTCCTTTCGATCCGCGGCGGTCATAATTACTTTTCAAGCTGCCCGCAGCTCCGCTTGGCCCAAGCTCTTTGTTGATGCAGCAACAAGGCACACTTAACATCAACATCTCCCACACCACTTCGCATTAAGAGCAATCCATCCTTTCACAACTTGCGCCTACGTGTAATTCTTGCTCAATTGCGCCGAAAGACTCAACGTTCTTGTCCGGCTGCTCTACAACATGTCTACAGAAGGCGCGATGGCAGGTCAATACCAGGTCCTCGAGGAGCTCGGCGCAGGGAGCTTCGGTGTTGTGTAAGAAACTTAATACTCTTCTTTCTCCCAGTGGCAATACTGACCACAATAATACAGCTACAAGGCCATTGACAAGACGTCTGGAGAAGTCGTCGCTATTAAACATGTAAGTACCGTGGGTTTTGGTTCCTCAGACAGCACTGATTCAGTATAGATCGACCTGGAGTCGAGTGAGGACGACATTCTCGAAATTCAACAAGAAATATCTGTGCTGAGCACATGCGCGAGTCCATACGTCACACAATATATCACTAGTTTCCTCCGAGGTCACAAACTGTGGATCGTCATGGAGTATTTGGGCGGAGGATCGTGCTTGGATCTGGTAGGAAACTCCTCTGTTGCGTGGGTAATCATCCTAACCTCATCAGTTGAAACCTGGCCCCTTCAACGAAGCCCACATTGCAATAATATGCCGCGAACTTCTACTCGGACTGGAATATCTCCACCACGAAGGCAAGATACACAGAGATATCAAGGCTGCCAATGTTCTGCTATCCACCGCCGGCAGGGTCAAATTGGCGGACTTCGGTGTTGCAGCACAACTCACAAATATAAAGTCCCAACGGAACACATTCGTCGGTACTCCCTTCTGGATGGCTCCGGAAGTGATTCAACAGAACGGATACGATTTCAAGGCGGACATATGGTCTCTCGGAATCACAGCTATAGAGTTGATCAATGGAGAACCTCCAAATGCGTCGATACACCCTATGAAAGTTCTCTTCCACATCCCAAAAGCTCCCGCACCAAGGCTCGAGGGTTCGCAATATAGCAAAGACTTCAAGGACTTCGTTGCTCAATGTCTTGTTAAGGATTGCGACAGACGCCCCTCCGCCAAGGAACTTCTCAAGCACAAGTTTATTCGATCCGCAGGGAAGGTGGAAGCCTTGCAGGAATTGATTGAGAGAAAGCAGGAGTGGGACGGTGGACGAAGCAGACCCTCTCACCCGCGTTTGTACGAAGAAACATTGTAAGTTGACTGCTCCAGGCCCCGTCTTCCTTCACTAACGGCATTAGAAATACAATGGTTACCAAAGAGGAGCCCGATGGATGGGTTTTTGATACAGTCAAGGTTTCCACCGTTGCTCCAGCACGAAAGAACACTACCAAGAGACGAAAGTTATCAGTAATCCACGCCAATGGCCAAGGAATGCATGCTGGTCCAGAGGATGCAATGAAGCGACTCGACTTAAAAGACTCACCATTAGAATATTCTTCTCCTCCGCCAGTTACAATGAAGAAAGGCATCGTTCGTAAGCAACCTTCCATTGCACAGCTTGCCTCCCCATCCAAGTCCCGTCAGCCAAGCAGTCAGCGGCGACCGCCTCTTCAACCAGATATGAGCTTTGGCAACACTGGATCTACTGTTCGTCTCTTCCGAAGAGTCTCAGACAACTCCACTTTGGCCCAGGTCAATTCGGACGTTTCTGCTCCAGAGACTACACGGGATGAGAACAGGCCACCATTATCAGAACCAGCAACTAAGGAGACTGTTCTCGGACACCGTGTTTTCAATAAGATAGTCGATCCCGCATTCCAGGAACTCCATGCCCAAACCGGAAATCAGGCCAAGCGCGAGGCCCTATCTCGACTTGCTGATGCTTGGAGCGCTCTCGATGCAATTGATCCAGAAGGAGAATTCCAGTTACTCAAGGTCATGTTGGAGAAACTCCAGAATGATTCCAAACTGTCTTCTGTTCTCTCACCATCCAAGACCTCCACCCGAGATGGGACACCTCAACCATCGCCACAAAAGCCAGGCCAAAAATTAGTGCTTGCTCAAAACAACCCGCACCTGAAGTCGCACCGCCAGCGACAATCAAGTATGATGCCCGATGTAGATGTCAGAGAGAAGATATCCAACCTCCCAGGCCAAGTCATTCCCGGCATGGAGCACACCAAGCAACTCGCCGATGTCCTCTATGCCCGCTGGGCAGATGGACTTCGCAACAAGTGGCCTGCCGTATAAGCAACCTGTCTCTAGCATTCTCGGCGCATACATAGATTACCACGTCATAGCGGGGTCGATTCGTACATTTGCAACATAAAAGCACAAACAAAAGTCTGGTCTACATTCGAATTGCATATATAGAGGATTGAAGGCATCGTTATCATTCATGGTTGGAGTGAGCGAGCATCGCGAGCATTGTCTGATTGTTTGTTTGGCTGTATAGGTTGTCGGATTTGGGATTCACGGTGCCGATTCGATTTGATTTGACCGGAGATGAAGAGAGGAGATGAGCTGGGGGAGATGATGATTGATGATAATGTCTTTCTTTTGCTGTATGAACTTGGATTTCTTGCTTCTCTTTTGAGTGAGGGTGAATGGGGAAAGACGAGAGCTGGATGTGTCCTGAGTTGTATAGTATGTTTGTGTATGGTACTTGAACCTTGGTGATGGGTTGAAGAGAGTAAATAGGATGAGTAATCGATGCCCATTGTTGATTGATACTTTGCTCCCATTGTCTCCCTACCCCAAGTTCCATCTTTTCTGGTTTCAATCTGCGGGGTAGCAAAGCCTCTTGCCAAAGCGCTGGGGATGGTCTTTGATCATATTCTCGTGCATTTGATTTTATTGCCCTCGGGATTCCAATTACTCGTTCTGTGAAGGTCCATTCCCCAATACGAGCCATAGCGCAATCGGCCTACCGGTTGACTAATCGGGTATCCCCATTTAACAATAGGGGGTTGGATACAATTCGGGACCCACAGTGGGTCTCGATTCGCTAATCGCATAAGATCGGGATCTCGGTGTCACGGGTATGGCATTCAGGGCTTGGAAAGCAAGGTAGAAGGTCCCTTACGAAGACGATTCAAAGCTAAAGAAGGGAAAACTAGAATACAGGAGGTTGTGAGGGTATAAGTGCACCCCACAATGCGCTAGCTCGTATGGGACTTGTCCTAAATTTCCCCATGTGCATTCCATGCAGATTCCCATCGCTTTGCGGCCGCGTCACGTACGACTGTCAGATTTGACTACCCAGAAGCAACGGAACATGGAGGCAACAGGCAACACTAGTCTAGTCAGGTGACTAGGTTGAAAGTGGAATCGTAATAACAGTTACAGTAGTATTATTGCATAATCTGCCGGGAATAGAAATCAGGAAATAGGTCTGAAATAGGGAACTAAGCTAGAGAGAGGTATGGGGAATATTACTAAAGGTCGAGGCATTCCTCCCTTCTTTGCTCTCTAGCTTAGTATTTTCAATATATGAGATTCTTTGAACTTTGAGCCTAAACCATGTTGCACTAATGGCGTTATTGCACTCATATATTGAAAATACTAAGATAGGGAGTAAAGGAGAGGAGATGCCTCGTCGTTTAGTAGTATTCTGCCAATCCCTAGCTCACTTGACCTATTTCAGATATATTTCTTATAATACCCTGACTTTTGACCACGGCCTTCGTACGGTGAGAAGCTGCTTGAGTACCTTCCCTGGCTCTAGTGCTTACGTAACACTCTGGGCCGAACCATGTTTCAACGCGTATGTATTGCGGGCCGAGTCCTGCCGGGGGAATTTGAGGAAGATCCTGCTCCAAGACTTGACTTCTTTCTTGTATGCCAGCAAGCGCTGCTCGACCACCAGCTCTGCCTACTCGTACTCAAACGACCCTGCTCGGCCTCGCTAGAATCCCTATTGTCGCTGCTGAAGTCCGGATCGCCATCACTTGAATCGTCATCCTCACCACTGCTTGACGGCTCGATCGTCTGCATTGCAGGAGGCCCAACGTCAACGAATCAATTGGCCCAAGCTGAACTGTTCCCGTCAACCTGCGTGAGGAAGCTAGTCGCCTCTAAGACAGACCATATTTTAGCACGTGCGTATTGCAGGCCGGGTCCTGCCTATGAACTTGCCAAGGCGCAAGGACGTTGTGGAGGAGAAACTCAACTTTTCAGCTCATCACATGTAACACGTCTAAATTCGGTGGGGCCGTCGGGGCGGTGATTGGTGGCCTCACACGGACGGGTACGCATCATGTCATGTGGCCCAATGAAAAGGCTAGCAAAGGCACGGAGGTACCGCAGCACGAGCTGGAACAGGTCCAGCCAAGCGCGAAGCCTACGTCGTCGGCTGGCCCTGCTGGGACAGGCCCCTTTCGGAACCGTTGCAGCGGTAGGGGTCGGTGTCCGAGGCTTGGTCAGTGGGAAATTTGGTGAGGCCACCGAGGCGGGGATTGGCGGCCTCACACTTCCTCGAATCCAAAGTGAGGCCAGGCTCCTTTCGCTACATAGGCCTCAAGAGACCAGACATTTTGTTCCCTGTGATATATAAACAGCTTTGATTTATTTTATCTCTCACTTCATTACCCCAGACCAATTCCAGTGTCACACCCTTTAACTTCCATCCACTCCACCCACCGCCGTCTAGGCGATTCAGTCCATTTACGAAATCATTTTAGTGTCATTGGAATTGCAAACTTCTGTTGCCGCCTCGGATTCGGAACATTCGTCAACCACATGTGCAAGCCGAGCATGGTCGTTTTAAGAGCTCAGCTGTCCTACAAATCCCCGCCTTCTTGAGCCATCTGACGTCCTATCCAATAATCAGTGACAGTATCAGCATGCTTACCGACAACGAAAGAGACTTGAAAAGGTCAATGCTACCTGACAGGAGGGGAAGGAGATGGGAGAGAAAGAGAAGGGAGCAGGAGAGAAGGAGAAAGGAAGAGGAGAGAAGGAGAAGGGAACAGAAAAGAAGGAGATGGGAACAGGAGCAGGAGAGAAGGAGATGGGAACAAGAGAGCAAGAGGAGAAGGGAGCGGGAGAGCAAGATGGAAAGTATGTTGGAACAGAGGGAAAGTATGTTGGAACAGCCAGGATACATATTGGAACAGCAGGGGTGGCGGTTGGAACATATGTTGGAACAGCCAAAATACATAGTATTGGAACTGCAGGGGCTGTGTTTGGAAGAAGAGAGATGGGACGAGGAGAGATGGGACGAGGAGAGATGGGACGGGGAGAGATGAGACGGGGAGAGATGGGAAAGGGAGAGATGGGAAAAGGAGAGACGGAAAAAGAAGAGATGGGAAGAGGAGAGATGGGAAGAGGAGGTATGGGGAGGGATCAGATGGGGAAAGGAGAGACAGGAAGAGAAGAGACGAAAAGAGGAAGAGAGACGAAAAGAGGAAGAGAGACGAGTGGCGAGGTTACTCCTGTTAATGATCCTACAGTGGGTTTCCTCCCGGGTGCGTCAGCCCTGCTTTGTCGTCTCGTTAGCTCCGTGGACCAAAAAAAGGATGAAAAGCGTATCAGCCTCAATGCCTTGGACCATTGCACCAGCACTTTTAGTACTCTGGAGTGTGGTTTGGATGTTCTATGGCCCGTTCATGGGATACCCTGTTCCACGTGATGGTGAGTACTGACCTGTCTCTCCCGTATTGGCACGGGATTACTGACATTGTGTCTTTTCGCTATGTAGAGACAATTAACTGGCACGAACTGGAACTGTCCACTGCAGCACCGCCACATCAACCAGAGAATACCAGTTTGGATACTTGTTTTCACCTTAGCTCAGAAGGCAATACCTTGAATGACCTGGGACAGCAGGCGATTATCTTGGCTGCAACGCCTTCGACTCACCTTGGACCCGTTTTCCCAGGACCCGAAAACCTGCTCAACGAGATCAGTAACCCTGATCCAGGCCTCCTGAACCGCGACACACAAATCTCACAAAGCCGATGCCCTACACTTCGTGCCACAATGGAGGCCGATGACTTGACAGCCGGCACATTTTCAGGCTTGGATCATCGAATGCCGCCACCAGTCCACTATAACCATGAACACGCTCTTGCCCCAGCACCAGAGGTTTCGACAAACACGGGAGCCGGTCAAGAAGGATCCGGCGACGATCGACAAACTCCTGACGACAACAGACACAACACGTGAGTCACCAGACCTTGATGACTTCCTCTTTAGTGAGCTAACTCTGATCGCCCACTAGACGAACTGATCACACAAAGGATTGGATATGCTGTGATAAAGAGTGGTCTGAGAAAGACTACAAACGCCACCGACGGAACCGCCGTCACGACAATGTCACACCCTATTCCTGTACCGTAGCTTGCTGTGACAAAACGTTTGCTCGAACGGATAACTGGCGCAGACATGTCAAAATGCATGAGCGAAGACGCAGCGGGGTTAGTTTGGAGGAGGGTGGCTAATTACGGATCTATGCAGAAGAGTCGTAGCGACTTGAGAGATAGCAGAGAATCATTGCCGAACCTTCCCCCTATTAATGTTACGGACGTGCTACCTGAGTCGTCTCAACAGCTCTTCATGGCAACCTAGCTCTCATTAGCGCCTCCGACCAATCGTCTCCTTATTCCAGGCCTCGAGATATTACTGCTGCCCACTCCACTGTTTCCATTACTGCCCCCAACTCCGCCATACAGATGTTCACCATGTCACCCGTGCCGATGGTGCACCCAGGCCAGAATGCTGTAACCTACTTTCCCGCTCTTCATAGATGCCTGTAAATATCTGGATTTTTGTTCCTTGCGCATCCTGGCAGCGCGTCGCGGCCTCTTCTCTTTCCGGAAGGATGTGAACCACTTGCCTCAGTCGCTCAAACCACCGCTGTCATCGCTGCTGGACGGCTTACCCTTGCGATGCAGTAGCCTCTTCAGTGGAGGAGTCGATTCTATGAGAGAGAGTCGGCGGGGGTGATAGTGACTGCAAATATGGAGCGCATTTGAGCCCCCTAAAGTAACGACTTTCTCTAGTGGAACTGTTTTCGGATTCCGCTTTTAAGCCTGAACCCTCTAGATGCCCTTGTTATTGATATTGACGGTGATGCGTTATTTAATATGACTTTGACTAAGATGTCAACTACTAAGCAGTTCAATATTGGTGTTAAGATGTTTGTTTTGAATAACGAGGAGCAAGGTATGGTTGCTCAATGGCAAAATATCTTCTATGAGGATAGGTATTCGCATACACATTCTGAAAATCCCAATTTCATGAAGCTGGCAGATGCGATGGGAATTCAAGCTAGGAGAGTGGTTAAGCCAGATGATGTCAGAGATGCACTTAAGTGGTTGGTTGAGAGTGATGGACCAGCATTCCTGGAGGGTGGATATTTGCATGCTTCTTCCGATGGCATCAATGTTTTCGGAAACGGAGGGGGGTTTCGAGTCGAAACGTTTCTTGATGTATGAACCGATTGATGAGTTCATTGGGATCAAAAATAGAATTTTCGGTGTTTTCAGACAGTTACTTTTGTGCTGGGATGGGAGTGACTGCGACTACTTAATGCAGGAGAAAGCAAAGGTTAGAGGATCCGGATTGATATCTGGGTAAATTTAGCCGGAGAAAGAGACTTTTTGACGTCTGATCATGCAATATCAATCACTCTTGCAAACAACCTCCTTAATTAGTAATGCCCAAACGAGGCGCCCAGTTACTCTCAAGCTACAATACCGTTCCTAGGAGGAATATTGGCGTTGAGATGGAATTAGAGATGAGATAAACTTAGCAATGGATTGACTCAGGAGATCAGTACTGGTAGTGGGAATTGAAACTCACATGAAGTGTGGCGTTAGAACTCGCGATTAATTGCATTTAATGTCATTAATCTGATTAATGTAATTGATTCTTTGACACACTTAATATACTCCAAAACGTTATCCCCACTCAAACTCTCACCCAATCTCGGTCAAGCAAGTATGAACTCATATGTACGAGCATCTCCATCAGTCAGCAGATCAGCCGCTGCTCCCCCCCATCAAATGGTGAAAGTAACCTGTGCCAATCTGCTCCCACTCCTCTCTCCCATCATACCTTCTCAGCACAAGCGGAACACTTGAGCCAAGAATTACACACGCAGTATCAAATCTTTTTGTTCCTGGTGGTACCAATCCAAAGTTTCCATTGAGTGTCGTGCAAAAGCTCCAGCCATCCACATTCGGGCCAATCCAGCGATTGAAATCCTCCGGGATGCCAGGGTAAGGCGAAGGTCCAGCCTCTCTTTCGGAAAGAAACGCGATCCAAACCAGAAATCTTCTGGCGTAGTACTCTAAACAGCGGGGTTTGAAATTTGGGTCTAACGAGGACCAAGTTTGGTCCTCAAGGAATCTCATCTGTCCATGGAAGAGAGTGAGTAGGAAGAGTTGGATGCCTGCGGCCGTATAACTTGGCAAAGGTCGATCGCAACTGGGAAAGGCAACTTCGAGCCATCTTCGGAAGAAGTATTGCCAACCTTCAGTCCTAATTTCTTCTCCTGGGATCGGAGTCAATACGTGGAGGATAACGTCACAAATAGTGCCTCGGACTTCCAGTTTGTTCTGTTCGAGTCTCGTGGCATAGGACCGGGGCCCGTCGAGTTTCCTTATCTCCATTCTTCCGTCCACCATCGCAATCGCCAAAGTTCCCGCAGCTGGATCGGGACGAGCGCTTCTAGTCAGGTTGCCAATCTCATTGGATGTGATAGGACGACGAACAAGACCATCGCAAGCGCTACTCCGTGTATAGTCGATCGTTTGTCTCCAACCAGCTCGTAGCCTTCCTGAAGAATCAGGAGCAAACTGTGCATAGGAAGCCGTCCATCTGCCTCCCGCATGAAATGGTCTGAGTCCGCCATCTATGTCAATGAGGTAGTTGATTCCGTCGTCTTTCCAATCTGGAACCCAAGAAGGCCAGCCAGCTTCTCGGTCTCCAGCACGATAGACCTGGGAGAGAACATCGAGGTTACAATCCGACTCTATGATTGCAAAGGCCACATCACAGAACACATCTGCCGTTGGCTTGTTGTAATCGGGTACGATGGGGAGATCTTTCGAGATTCCAGCAAGCCCAAAGAGGGCATAGATCTTGTCGACATGTTTAGTACTCTTCCATGTCCGATATTTCGCTAACAAGCACAGGAGAGATGATTGAATATCTTCGTATCCCTGAGCGCGCATGGGGTTCCTGACCGTGCCTCTCACCATATCCAATGGAATCGCGCTGACACCCAGGAGATAATGCAAACGGGCATTCCTCTGGCAACACTCTTGCCTCCACAAATCATGGAGAGTTGCCCAATGCATGGACTTCGATCCGCAATGCACAATTGCATCTCGAGCAAAAGCCACTTCCTGGATGATCCAAACCCGCTTCCACCATGTCCTTTTCGTAAAAAGGCGCTCCAGCGCTTTCCATTGACGGGAACTGAGACTGTTAGGGCTGATGAGGCCTGGTTCATCGGCAAGAACGCCGTTCGCTATGAACATTTTCTGTACCCACTCTGCTCCCTGGAATTTTGTCAACTCTGGTAGTTGAACACAACTCTTTTTTTCTTCGTCCCAAGGTCGGTTAGTAAGCTCGCTGCTTCTACTCAGGCGCTAATCGCCCTCGGCTCACCCTCTCCTCACCCAGCTCATTTAAGCAGCCTGAGCAACCTGAGCAGTCCCTGAGCAGCCCCTGAGCAGTACCCACTTCTCACTCACGCATTTAATCTCTAACTATGCTAGATACAAACTAGGGCCTTTTTATTTCATTTTTGTCAAGTTTTAGCGATAATCCTTAGGGAGCCCAAACAGGCTCCTAAGGATCCCGAGTTGGACCCTCATGAAAATAGATCTACGTTATGCTATAAGTAATCACTCATAGTAATAGGGCATAAAGGTCTCATTTAAGGAGAGAGATTTGTTACTATTTTTTATAAACCCTCTTTCCTGTCTTTATTTACAACTTGAATTCCTCTTTCCCTAACTCGACTATTAAGCTATTTCTAATCTCTTTTTTTAAACAATATTGTAAACGTGTGAGAAGGAATCTCACGTGGTCGAATGTGAGGTGTACGAAACGACTATATTACTGCCATTTGAGCGAATACTAAGGTAGAGAGAAAAGAGAGGAAGGGAGAAGAGAGAGCTTAGATACAAGAGAGGGAAAGGATCCACTCTGCAGCTATTGACCCCTGAGTCAAGAGCTGCTACGTGACGTAACACGTGCCCTGAGCTTTCGGCTGAGAGCTGAAAGCTCCCTCCTATTCTCTATTCTAGTTCAGAACCGTAACATAATTGCTCCTTAAACCTTTTACGTAATACACGTTAAATTAATTTAAGAAATAAGCTAATTTTCGAATTAGTAAAGCTAAGACTATGATAAAGAAAAGCTAAAAGAAGAGAGATATTGAGAATTAATAAAGCTAATAAAAGAGGTTATGAAGAAAAACCGAATTAAGATTAAGAAGTTTATAATTAAATAAGCTACGAAAAAAAGAACTTAGTTATATAAAATAATAATGTTATTATATGAAATCTAACCTATTTTTAACTTATATACTATAATGGGGTAACTATAACCAAATTAATAAAGGAGCAAAAGCTAATGAATTAGTAAGGCTAAGCTAAAGCTAAAGAGAGAGAGGACAGTGAAGCTTAAGTATATAGTGAAAGGGACTTATATTATAAGGAACTAGAGAGGCCCTCGTACTTAGTTTTAATATAATAAGAAGACTAGAGCGTATGTAGTAAAGGAAGGAAGAGGCGGCATTAATTAATATAACTATTAAAAGAAGGTCTTAATTTCTAAGCTTCTTCTCTTTATAAAGGAGTGCCTAAAGACGCGGCTAAAGACTATTATTTAAAAGGATAATACTCCTTTACACGCTTGTAAATATTAATAAGAGGTATACGACTTGTGAGAGATAGTAAAGATGTTTTAGCTATTAAACTCACTTAATCTTAATACTATTAAGCCTACTTAGTTCTGGATAAAGAGAGAAATGACGAAAGGAGGGCTAATTACGTTAGAAAAGGAGCTAAGAGCTACATAGATTAAGTGTTAGAAAGAGCTACTATAAGAGAAGATATAAGCTTAGATTAAGAGGGTATATTACTATATATAAGAAGTAATTCTTAATAAGGGAGATAATTTATATAAAGAAGGGCGAAAGAAGGGAGAATTAAAAAAGAGAGTACACTAATATTATCAAATCGTAGTCGATTCTTAGTGAAACTAGCTAATTAGGTGGCTTATAAAGCATTTAGTGCGCGTGCCGCTGAGCTACAGGCGCCTTAGCGCCTCTTTGCTTTATTATCTAGCGGTAATCTGTTAGTCGTATAGTAGGGTACTAAGCTAGCCAAGCTGCCTTTTCAGCTAAATAAGCTTGCATGAGAACCTCTGGCTTGTCCAGTGAAAGCTATTTAGGTGCAATGGACGCTGTAAGCGCTGTAAGTATAAGGGACGCTATAGGCACAGAGGACGCTATAAGCGCGGTAAGTACAGGGGATGCTATAGGCATAGTGGACGCTGTAAGCACTATAAGTACAAGGGACGCCACAGGCACAGTGAACGCTATAGGCGCTAGTAATTGCCTTGCTAGCATATCCAAATCAAGGAGAATTTGACTTTGCTAAAAATTGATGCTTATAGCTTTAGTAGACAGCTATAGCTACTTATAATATAGCATTGTTTATGGCATGCTAAACGCGACGCGCGATTATTTTAGTGGGGTGGTGGGTGGTACGTTTTGCGGAGCTTAGTCATCCAAATTATAAACCTACCATGGGTGGTAGGTGTATTAGTTGCCGAATGAGCTCTCGCCTCGTGGATTCCTTCCTCTTGCAACTCTGCATCCTTATCACAAACAGACCCGCCCCCGATATCCATGATAGCACACTGCTATTCCCTTCGCGTTGCCAGGCCGCGTACCATGGCTTTGCCATGCTTTTGGGAGAATCATTTAAATATTGAGAAAAAACTCGAAGAGCCTCGTTAGAAGCCTGACAATAGTTTCCTCGAGCACCCCTGTTGCTACATATGCATCCTGCATATAGGGCACTCGAGGACGGCCGAACACCACTCAATGCTAGCAAGCTCCGGCAGTGACTGAATGCCACTTCACACTTCCCAAAATGCCCAAAAGTTTGAATACCAAACCCTCGTTGATGTAAACAATTCCTCCCTATGCCCCACAATGTCCTTTGGGTGGTCTGCTGGTGACATTGCTGCAACACTCGCTCTCCTTTGTAACGTCATTCAAGTATTGGATACTGCCGACGGGGCTGCGAGCAGTTATCGCGAGGCTGTGGGCTTTCTACGGGATCTAAAGCGGACACTCGAGCCTCTACAGAGAATTGTAAATCTGGATGCGGATTCGACGTATGGGCCTGAGATCGCGGAGCAAGTAGAGCATATTAGAGGTCCTATGGTTGATTTCCTGAAGAAAGCAGTAGAGTATAAGACATCCTTGGGCAAGAAGGCAACTGGAGGCCATCATCGACATGTATGGAAGAAGTTGAAATGGTTTGTGTTGCAGGAGAAGAGAGTTGCAGCTTTGAAGGGAAAAATTGAGGGTCGTATGCGAATCATTGACACTTTGGTACAGCGGCTGATCTTGTAAGTTCAGGTCTATGTTAATGCTGTCTACATCTGACACTTGCCAGGGATGCCACTCTATCGATATGAGAAAAGCTCCCCGAACAATTGAGAGCGGCTTTTATTGGAGTGCTACCAGTAGAGCTGCTGGACTGTTTACGCACGACTTTATTGCCTCTACAGAACGATGTCCTCACGAGCCGCCAATTTCAACAGGAAGGTCAAAAATGCAATAGCCGTGAACTTGAAAGAACAAGATGCTTAGCTGTCAACAGATATCAAAGCTATTAAAAAAGACCTTAAAGGGATTGAGTCAAGTCTCCGCCTGAATAACAAACGAATAAATGGTCGCCTTCTTAAAGACCAGGATATAAGACTTGAAGAATTGGCGATTACATATAAGAATTCCCAGAGCTCCCAAGGTCTGCGCGACACGGATGAGGTGGTACACACGGCGATGATCTCTGCGCCGTCAAAAACAGACCCACAGGTCAAGGTTGACGAAGACGACCTTGCCAAAATGAACAGAGCTCTAAAATCTGTTCTCAGGCAAGCTTTTCGAGAGTTGTAAGTTGGGATATATGCTCTAGAGAGCCTATTGCTAACCGCGACAGATACTACTTCGTGCTTATATATACTGTATTCATCCTGCAGACATTTATGTAGGTTCCATTACACACCTTTTTGTACGAACACAATTGATCGATTCAATTTTAGTAAAGCCGTGGCTCGATTAATAGCACCCTCGCGAGCAATTATGCCGGTACTTCTAGCAAAGTATAACATTTCTTTCTCTAATGCCGTCGGATCGCCACCGCGCATTTTGCCTTATGAATTCTTCCACGGCTTTAGAGTTCGTACAATTTCCTATAGCAAAAGCCAGCTTTTTTTCACTAACCTTGGTCCAAGGTGTGCCAAGCTTTCATACAAGAACATTCCAGGCGTCTCTCAGGTTCAAGTTTAGTCCAACGAGCCGATTTTGTACTTTTTCTACGGCCTTAATCGTCCTCTAGTGGAGAAAACTTGGGATCAGTTTGTGGCCCCGGGTACGAGCGTTGTTATGGCTATGCTTTTGCGGAAGCAGATCCATGCAACTACCGACGGCACCATCGAGACCTGTCTTAAACTGGGGTGCCCCGGGCAATGGAAACGGCCAGCTAATGTTTTTCGGGGGGGATGGTAAGTCAGATTCCAAAGCTACTGGTTTGAATAGGCTGATAAAGCGTTACCATAGCCCAGTGTGCGAGAAGGAGTTCTTCACGTCCGGTGGCGACTACAGTAGTGATGAGAGCGAAGAGGAAGAGGAAGAGGAAGATGACGAAGTGGCGGACTCAGACTTGGATTCGGACTCCGATGACAATAGCCCTACCGTTGGTTCGTTACTCAAAGAAACCATATATCCTCGAAGACTCGAGAGATCCCTTGCCGACTAAACTGAGTGACAGGTCAAAATTCCCTACTAAACTCACAGAAAAGTCGCGAAGACATAGATGTCACAGCATTTAAGAGAATATTTACAGTTCATAAATTGTTTCAGCTACAATCTCATCCGGCAGATCTTGTACGTACATTGTCCTGGTATACTTTCCTATGTATTCAACGTTCCCAAATGCTAATCAGTTTGTCTGTGACAGACGTATGGTAATTGGTAAATTTAAGTAAAAGCCTTAAAATATCGAACCTTAGATAGATATCGGCATCCGCGAAGCTCCTGCTTCTCCTCTCTTTAGGCGCACCAATACATCACAGTCCTACCTTTCCTAATCTCTGTGCTTCAGTGCACGATATCCAGGTCCTTAGGCTGTAATAGCTCCCGAGTCATCACGACGGGTAAGAGGAAGTTCCAAAGACTACTAGACTTGTAGCCGCAATCTCCTAGGATCATTCGTGTAAACAGATAGCGACAATCCAAGGACACCCGAGCACTCCAACCATGTAGAAAGTGTTGCTTACAACTCATTCCTCGTAAATAGGGTATTCGATCGCTTCCTGGGTTCTTGCAAAGCCGCATGATTGAGATGAATGGTTAATTGTCTGTTGAAGGAGCTGGGTAAGAGAGTGATGGGATGGATTTCTTGAGTCTCCGCGAGAACTTTGAATAAATACAGGTAGGGAGCTATGCCATGCCTATATATTTCGCCTGGTCTTCCTTCAAACGCTCCGGAAAGTTGCTGAAAGAGTCCCTAAGATCTATTCCTATTGTATTTGATCCGACAAGGTTTCAGTTCTTTTGGTTCTGTGATTTACGTGTTCATCATCGGCCGAAACTCGTTTCCGTGCTCGAGAATCTGAGCAGAGACATGCGCTGTTGGTACGAGAACTGGGGCCAAGAAGTCTGCTTCTCATAGTTTGGAGTATTTTTGGAGCAAATACTCCATACAAAGTTTGAAAGTAGCAGTTTATCTCGGCTCCGCGATCTCTACCCGTAGAGAGGAGTCTTTCTGTAACAGCTGCTAGTAGTTCCTCATTGCTGCGTTCTACACGCTGCGGGAGGCGATCAATAAAATCTTCCAGTCCCCAAAAGGCGTCCGGCTTGCGGCAGCTGTTGCTATATGGTGAAGCCGGAGTACGCAAATCAGCCCCGGCGGCGAGGAAATCATCCAAAGCCTGGAGGTATTCTTCTTGGCAGGACATTTCGCGAGTGAGAGAGAAAGAAGCCATGACAAAAACCATCCAAGCAGTGGGCAACACGGACCCATGATGCAAAACGGGTGCATTAGGATCCGCGCCATAGCTAAGCATTAGCGAGAGCAGCCCAGATTTGAGAGTCCATTTGAGATTCGAAAGGTCTGTCACGGAATCGAGATGAAGTGGCAATGTATTCAGCAGTAGCTCTCTCCATGGAGTCCGGTCAGTTAAAACCCGCGAGCCATAAATTTGATTCGGGTCGAAAGCGAATTCAAGCAGACAGCGCAAAAGCTCAAGCTGTCGAGGTGAGGTGGCCCGATCTGATTGAATGTTGTTGGTTTGAAGTGACGGTGACTTCAAAACAAAACTTAAGGCATGTGATAAGACCGGCGTTGTAAACTCGGAGAAATAATCTGGCTGTTTGAGCAGAATGTGGCGAGTGTAGCTAGCCAGAGACGTTTTCACAACCAATTCTCGAAAAAGGACGCGGATGGAATTAGTTGAGCAGGCAGACCTCGCAGACGTAGGTGGGGCTTCCTGACTACGTACACTGCGCATTATCAATATCCAACGCTCGATCTCCTCGAGGAGTTCGAAGACGCGAGAGTCACTATTGGCGTGGCTAGCGTGGATGAGAGCTTCTTCTAGTGCGAAGGTGAGTCCTGTCTTACCGGACAAGGAATACTCGTTTAAAGAGTGCGGCGCCGGAGTCGCAATGAATTTTGTGCTTTTGACGTATGCTGTAAACGCCCTAACAAGGGCAAGGTGCACATTATAATGCTCAGGAACCTTTCTGTCCAGATAGTCCGACATCTCCTGGGACCGTAAGTAATCCATGACTGTTCTGTGGAGGAACTCGACATTCTTGGTAGTCTGATTAACTTCTAAAAGACCACGGCACCTTGCGTTAAGACGGCGAGTGATTTGTGCAAGTCTGCATTTGGCTTGTTGGTCGTCCAATGCGAAGCACTCAAGCTTTAGAGCATATTGCTTGTCTTCATACTCGAGGTCGTGAAAATGGTAGATGGCGGCATTGACTGGAGTTGTCGCAGTTAAGGCTAACCGTAAAGTACTCGCCATCTTTGCGTGATAAAATGGCTCCACAGAGTTGAGGATTTGCTTGAAAAAGGGTTCCAAGTCTGCCGGAATACTTTCGAGCCTTCTTTGCAGATCGGAGAAACTGTCATATTCGGTAAGACCATTTCGTAGCTGTTGAGTAACCAGGAAAACCCAGAGAAACACTCCGGCAGCTTTTTCTGTGATTTGTTCGATCAAAGATTGAGCATTATCAACTTCGATATTGAGTTCCCTCCACCTAGGGTGCTCTTCAAGGCGACTTTGGACATAGAGCCGAATGTCGTTTCTTGTCACGTCATGCATGCACAACTTGGTTGATGTTTCTCGGCCGAACGAATCCTCAAAAACATTCCAGGGTCGGCTTGAAATACAAAGCTTCACGTGCGGTGACTGGGAAATGTCTTTTAACGCTTTGCAAAAATCGACATAGTCGCCTTCGAATTCATCCAGACCATCGAGGAAGAAGCAGAACTTGACTGGAAGATTTTGGCGATCGGCAATGCACTTCATGGCTTCATGGAGCTCTGGAATCTTCCATGCTTTAAGGTCGAGCTGATCTACGGGCATCGACCATCGCCTTGTACATGACGATTCAATTAAATCAGGTAATTTGCAGAATATCTCGTGTAGCAACGTTTGAAGAAGACCTTGTCGTGACCGTTGCATCGGTGTACCAGCATTCCAGAAAAAATGGCTAGCAGTGATTGCTGATTTTGGATATGACCAAGACTCCAAGGCTTTTTGGGTATTGATTTGTGTCGTAATAAACTTCATGAAAGTTGACTTCCCCGAGCCAGGTTTTCCAGAGACCCAAAAGATATCATTCCCACCGTGAAGCCATTTTCGCACACTTCCTGTGCTTGAGACCGCGGAGTGGTCATCGGGTTCTTGGAAAACCCATTGGAAGGTCTGCGTGTGAGCTTCAGTTATGGAGCTATATCTAGCCGGGAGACTCTCAAAGCTCAGGCTCTTGATAATGGCTTGCTGTTTCTCAATATCTTCCATTGACAGGGACAGCTGGGACATCTGGTTTCCTAGAGAGGCGATATCCGCGGGCTGGAAGGATTTGGTGGATGAATTTGACCGTGCAGTGTTGATGCGTGTCCCCAATTCAGTCATCATATTCGTAATCTCGCCAAGTTTAGATGTTTGCTGCATAGTCATATTCATGCACGCTCTTTGAGCCGAGATGAGCTGTTGGCTGTAGTCCTCTTGCCAGTAACTAAGAGTGCAGTTAATTTTATGAGCCTAAAGTCCTGATATTGGTATCGCATACCTTGTTACAGCGCATATGTGAAGTGTTAAAGTAGTCTGGATATTGTGTAGCCTTTTCTCTAGGGCTGCGATCTCACCCGACTTCCAGACTGTATTTAAAGCTATTGTGAAACTCTTCCAACGGCTTTTTGGTCCGTCTATACCTCTCAGCTTTCGCAAAGCTTCTAGAAGTTTAGTGCAATCATTCTTGCAAGTTTGTGACAGCTTGGAAATTGCGACGGTATGATTAACCAAGGCTGATTTCCCAGGAACGATGGTGATGTCGGGATCTATTTGCGAGGACACCTCAAGCTTTGAGCTCAGAGCCAAAAGTTCCGTGTATATAGTGTCGAGTATCAGGACATCGTTAGTGGTCCCTTTTGCTAAGTTGTGGACTTCTCTTGACTTCGAAATCAGCCCGGCCGCAAAAGTCACAAACTGCACTACATTCGCGGCAAGGCCGAACGCAGTTAGCGGGTCCATCTCTGAAGTTGGTAGCGGAAAACAATGCTAGACGGTGGGCTTGTTGCCTCTGACCTGGCGAGATCTAAGGTGATTTAGGCACTTCACATGAAGCTGGCACTGCTCGCGGATGACATTTGAGCGAAGCCTGGCGAGCCTGGTTGAACGGAGTGAGAAAAGAGGTGGTGGCTGTGCACTGACCTTGGGCGGATTTACCAGGCAACCGCCCACCCTCAAGCGAGGCGATTCTCTAGCTTGGTCTTGGTTCATGAAACACCCGACGTCCTTCACTCTTTCTTTTTTCCTAGGAGATGTTCTTGCACATCTCTGAAGTGTCTGAACATATCCCACGCTGCCTAGTAACCAAAGGATACAGGGTGCTGCTCAAGAGAGTACCTCACGCCGAGCAGTGTTTTGTTTCTCTGCTGTGTCGTTTATTCTCGAATCGAAACTCGCCTTTCAGCGCCTCATTTTCAGCCACCACATATGTCAGAAATACAGGGGCGCGTATACTCCATATTAGAAGTGTACACGTGGTCGCTGATTACTCAGCTACCCCTATCTTGCTGTATTTAACTCTGTAATCTCTACTACACTTAATTCATCACCTGAATTCTAACATGGTAGCAATTCTTAACGATTTGACCTTATATCATCAAAATACAACGTTTAATCAATAGAGTACTACTCTCACAACTTTCCACTAATCTGCGAATATCATATAATAACTGTCAACGCTACTTTTACCTCTACCGCTGCTGCCGACGACATTAAGCTGGGTTTTAACAACTACTACGAATGGAAATTGAAATAAGAACAAAAGCTTTTTAGCGCAGGCATATTAGAATAGGCTGTAAGGCCTGTTTCACCGCGACTAAACGCTAGAGTAAAGAAATAAAGGAAAAGCTAAACAGAAGTAAAGAAGATCATCGTTAATTCAATGACTAAGCTTATGTTCTAAAAATACAGAGACTTAATATTAACTGGCGATACTTATATACTTTAGGTAATTATCGAAACTCGATAGACAACGGCGATTATACTTGGCGGTATCTATTATAGCAACATTAAGGTTATTTTAAAACGAAAGGAATATATTCTCACAAAAGAATTTGTTAACGCGTTTATTACTCGATTATAAGACTATTACACGAAGTTAACTAGCGATACTAACTTTTTAACTAACGATGAAATTAAGCATAAGCTAATTAGGTCATTACTAAAGGCTGATATATGACTTATAATCGCCCTTATACTTTAGAATAACAAAAAAAGGCTAAAAGTGACTATATAACAGCTAACAGACTACAAAATCTAATAAAAAGATTAATTAGCTATCGTCTTAATAATATTATGCTTGCTGCTAACGTAGCAGAGGCAAATTAAGTAGAAAATAACAAAGGCAAAAGATGTGAGGCGCATAATAGCAGTGTGATGCACAAGTAGTCAAGGTAAGTAATCTTGAGAGTGACGCTTGCAAGTATAACTGATTCCAATAAGTAACTCCTATTACATAGACTAATCTATACCCATTCCCAAAGCTTAGTTCGCATTCCTATATACTCCCTAGCGCCCGAATAGGGGAGCGCTGATCCTTTACTTATTTAGGAAGTGTGATCCAGCACTCCGATACTCTGCATGAACCTTGACTAAACCAGGAAACCACATGCGGGACGCCAGGTGCTCGCTCGCTTCGTCACGTGTGCTCCTCGCACTTTGGCCCCTCACAAAAGACGTGGCAAAGGCCGTGAGAGAGGCCGTAAAAGGAAAGGACGCGGCAAAGGACGTAGAAATAATAATAATACATGTAACGGGTCGAGACCCGATTAATATGCTTGGCTAGAGAGCCTTCGCTCAGGTCACATGACCTCGGACATGTCCGTGATCATGTGACATGCCCCCTTTAGTTAATAGAGTAACCTAAGCGTTACTCAGGGAGCTCGGACGCCTTAAGGAACATAGTTCCCGTCCTCGCTCCCTTTTCCTCTTCTCTTTCCTCCTTAGAGAATTCTATTTAGTTAATCGAACCACTAGTCTTCTTTATATAAAGGCCTAGCCCGTGATATTAGAATTCTCTCTCTCCTATCTTTACTAACTAGAGATTATATACGTACGAAGCTGGAAGTAAGGGAGAGCCCAAACCCACATATAGTTAACGAAGCTCGGAGCGGACGAAGCTAGAAGTAGACCTGGGTCGAAACCACCCGTAAAGCTGACGTATTAGCAAGACTTTGGAGCGTATGAAAGCTAGTAGTAGGGAGGGCCCGAAACTATACGTAGAAGCCAGAGCACTAGTATACCGGTCGATACTAGAGGTCGTGAGTTCTTCTTGAGCCGGGCTTAAGAAGGGAAATCCACCGGACCCCTCTATTATATGAAGATATAGGAGCGGAACTCCTAGTAGTTAGTTAGACGGACAGATAGCTATACGAAGCCAGAATAGTAGACGAAGCGCCTTAGTGGCTACGAGAAGCCTTTATAGCGTATTCCTAATAGCTATTAGAGCTAGCGGTATAATAGGTAAACTCAATAGCGAACCTAGCTATATAAATCGATTTAATTAATGAACGTATAACGACCCCGAACCCCTCCCGAACATAGACGCCCCCCCTAGTCTATATACCTTAACTCTACGTATATCCTTAGCCCCCTACTATAAAATAACTAAAGGCTTACCTCCCGAACCCTAATAAGTTTAATAGGGACAACTTGGCCTATTACCCCTAGTTCGAGGGACTCTTAAAGGCGAAGCTAGAGATTAATAGTAAAGTAATTAGTAAAGAAAGGGAGAAAGTCTAGTACGGATTTGGACGCTTATCTAGAGAAGTAGCGAGTAGGATATACCCTTAGTTAGGATATATATAGAAGGAAGGGGAGTTTATAGTTAAAGGGCTATTTAAGTAAATAGACCTAGCTTTCCGGGACCTAAGGAAGTAGTAGAAGGCCTTAGGAGAATTAAACTAAGTCTAGTAGAAGTTGACTCCCTTAGGTAAGTTCTTGAGCGATTTTAATTACTTAATCCTAGAAGCGGAGGAATAGGGCTAGTAAGACGAGATTAAGAAAGGGTATCTTAAGGCCGCTATCTCAATAGAACTTATAAAAGGAATAGTAAGGATGAAGGAAGAGGAGTTATACGAGGAATATTACTCTTAGTTATAAATAGTTAATAACTAACTCGCCGAAGTTAAGAGTATAAAGGCCTATTATCTAAACTAGTTAAATAAGAGGCCTAAGAGCCCTCCCTCTAGTATAACCTCGCTTACCTAGCTAATGGAATAAGAACCTATACTAAGTAACTTACGATAGTAGTTAAAGAATACCCCTAATTAGGCCTCTTATAACGAAATTAATTAATGGAAGAAGGAGAAGCTCTACTTATAATATAGTTAAGATAACTATTTTATACGTGACTACTAAGTAAGGCTATACTCGAGTACCTCCCCTAGAGCTAGTAAGTAAAGGAAAGAGAAGGAGGAAGAATAGCTAAAGGTAAAAGTAAAGGATATAAAGGTATTAAGAGTAGCCCCAAAGAAAATAAGGATAGTTTAAGCGAGAAATAGTAATACCCTAGACGAGAGCTAGAGTAAGAGTAAAGGGAACTCAAGTTCGTCTAACTCGGGAAAAGACTAGCTTCTAATAAAAGTCGCTATTAGAAGTATATAGAGGTAGAGTTAGATTAGAAAGCTTAGAAGTAATTTAGGAAAGATATAGTTAGGGCCCCTTTTCTTATATTAGTAATAGTTAATAAAGAGTATTTCGTACGAACTCTTATTAATACTAGGTGCACCTCCTATAGAATAATTAACTCTCGCTTTACTAGTTAATATAACCTCTAGTATATACCAATTACCCCTAGGTATATAGAAGCTTTTAATAGAGAGGTACTAGAGATAATTAGAGAGGTAGCGGTATTTGAGATAAATATTAATAGCTATTATGAACCTTATACTTTCCTCTATATAGTTCCTAGGATCTCTAGCTTAGATATAATCTTAGGTATATAGTAGTTACGTTTATAGGATATATGGATCTATAGCTCCAAATCGGAATTATTTATCTCGTTATTAGGGACCTTACGAGCCTGTAGGCACTAGTCTGTGCTCTACAGGGCAGTTTGCATTAAAATCATCAAATTTAAGGCAAAAAGTAGTATTTAATTAGGAGTAGACCAGCCACGGCGCTACATTAGAACTATGACCTAATGCTCTTGCTTCAAAATCAGCTTGTTTATCCATTCCTGTGGTATTGCATCCCACTCTTCTAAAACTGCCTGCCTCATCTCTGCCTCAGTAGTAGGTTGATGAGGTCGTCGATGGAGAGCTTGTTTAATCCAACGCCAGCACTTCTCGATTAGATTCATATCGGGAGAGGTAGAAGGGTGAGGGAGGAGGATAATGCCGTGCCTTGAACGATATTACGCACAGCAATTTGATATAGACTTGTGGCCGTGAGCTGAATTGCCGTCCTCCATAAATAAGGGTTCTACCGTAGGTCGTAATTGGTGAGTAATAAGGGCGAAAGCTTCTAGAATTGGCTGTAAGTGCTTGAGAACCTGTGCCAGGTAATCGACCTGTTTAAAGGCTCCTTTCTTGCCTGTACCATCGACGAAGATTAAGGGACTCTTATAGCCATAACCAATCGCTCCCCACGCATTGACAGGCGTAGTATGGCCACGGTGAAACTGATGTTGAATATAGTCCTCGCAATATCTCTCTGACTCCCCCTTCTTTGTATTCCTTGTGACCTTATCTTTCGCAGATCGTCCTCCTACAAGAAAGGTAACCTCGTCTGACTAAAGGACTCGTAACTACTCCACTATCCAGAAGATATATGCTATTGCCCAGAGATACCGTACCGCGACTTGAACAAGTGTCAAATACGGCTTTTGACACGCTACACACCGGTAATAGCCTCTTTGGTGCATCCTACGCTTGAGTGTGTCGATAGAGCACGCGAAACCAAGCTCCTCCCGTACCTTCCACCAGTTCATTATACGTGTCTCCCACCGTTGTGAGTAGTATACGATAGCTTCGTCAACTTCTTGATCGGATAAGAGGAAGGTATAGCCCTTTCGATTAGGGCGTCGTCGTTCGGGATAAGGGTAGCTAAGGATCTTTCGAATTGAGCTCTCTTCTAGCCCCTTGTATCGTAAAACTAGCATACAAATCGGCACCTTTCCAAACTAGTGTAATTGGCGTATTGCCTCCTTATGCTTAGTCGCAATTTCAAAGCCTTTTTTATAGTGCTAGTCGTCAAGTGGGGGTATAGAAGGAGCTATAGTGAGGAAGAGAGTAGGTGAAAAATTTGGGTGGAAGAATGTCGGCAAATTGCCCTGTAGAGCACAGACTAGTGCCTGCAGGCTCGTTAGTATGGAATAGGGTATATAACGTACTAACCCCTAAGTCAAAGAAAATAGACTATATATAGGTTTCGGCGGCCTTATTCTCTTACTTAGCGAAGAGGAGTAAGAAGAGGAATATGGAGGTCTTCTCGGCTAGCTTAGCTAATATCTAGAAAGCCCTAACTTAGAAGGCGAAGATGGATCCTCGTATAAAGCTCCTAGAATAGTATAAGGACTTTCTGGACATGTTTAGCCTAGCGAAAGGGGAGAAGTTATTACTACTCTAAGGCTAAGGGATTAACTACTAGATTAAGTTAGAGGTAGTTTAAGGGAAGGAGCTTATAGTACTATAGGGACCACTATATAATATATCCCGGGATGAGATCTTAGTACTATAGAAGATACTCACGGAACTACTAGATAAGGGGTTTATCTAAGTAAGCTACTCTCCCGCTATAGCTCTTATTCTCTTTATATAAAAGCCTAGTAGAGGGCTACGGTTTTATATAGACTATCGGGGACTAAATAAACTCACAAAGAAGAATTAGTATCTACTCTTATTAATTTATGAGACCCTTTGAAATATTAGGAAAGTAAAGTAGTTCACGAAGCTTAATATTACGGCTACCTTCTATAAGATTCATATTACTAAAGGGGAAGAGTAGAAAACGGCTTTCCGTATATAGTATAGACTCTATGAATGGCTAGTAACCTTATTTGGCCTAGCGAATACCCCGAGTATATTCTAGAAGTATATTAACTAGGCCCTTAGGGATTTCCTAGACGAGTTCTGCTCTATATATATAGACGATATCCTGGTTTACTCCTTAGGGTTAAGAAAAGAGTACCGCGAATATATATAGAAGGTCCTCTAGTAAATAAAAGAGGTAGGACTATAGCTTAATATTAATAAGTGCGAATTTGAAGTCAAGTTAATGAAGTACTTGGGATTTATTATAGAAGCCGGGAAAGGCGTTAGTATGAATCTAGTAAAGGTTAAAGCTATCTTGAGTTAAGAGGCCCCTAAGTTAGTTAAAGGTATAAGGAGCGTTTGCTAATTCGAGATTTGGATAGACTATAAGAACCTATAATACTTTATAATAGTATAGAAGCTTATAGAACAGTAGATGAGGTAGTCCCTACTCCTCTTATAATATAATTTCAAGATCTCGTATATCTTAGGGAAAGATAATAAATAAGTAGATATACTCTTAAGGCGGGAATAAGACCTACTTACTAGAGAAGAGGATAAATATTAATAGTTAAGAATATTATAACTACTAAAACTAGAGACCCTAAGTAACCTCCCTAGGGATATAATCCTCGTAGTACTAGTATAGGTAAGACAATAAACTAAGGAGGAGCCTATTCTAGTCTTAGAGCCTAGTATAGAAGACTAAGACCGGGAGTATTAAAGGAAGGGATAGGATAAGGTATAGATCCTCGAGGAGTAGGGGACTCTTCCTAAGCTAGGCTCAAGAAGCTAAAGCCTAGGAGAAGACTACCCTAGTAGTAGGTAAGTAGGGTAATAAGCAGAAAGTCATACCTAAGATAAGCTCAAGAAGCTATAGTAGGATACCTAAGAGGGAGATAACCTATATTAGGCGATAGTCGAAGTAATATAGGAAGAGAGACGCGTATTCCTATCTAGCTTAAAGATTAAGGTATTAATAGGGGAGTACTCATTATCCTAGTCCGGATAACTACTATTCTAGGGGCAATAATAGGTTCTAGACTTAGACGAGCTCTATATAGAACTAATTTAGTAGATACACGACTTAATTTAGTATAGCTACCTAGGATAAGATATTACGGGTACTCTCCTTATACGGTAATTCTTTTAGCCAAATATGTCAAGGTAAGTATATTAGTTTATATGAAACTATGACGCTTATAGAAGAAATAAGGTATAGAGGGACTATTATTAGGGGTTCCTAAAGCCCCTCCCTATCCTAAGTCGGATCTGGTAAGAGATCTCAATTAATTTTATAGTTAAGCTCCTATTAAGCGAAGGGTATACTAATATAATAGTTATCATAGACCGCCTGGGAAAAGGAGTAATACTTGAGGCTATAAGGGGTATTATAGTAGAGATAGTAGCGAAGTAGTTTATAAAGACCTACTATCGTTAATATAGGCTCCTAAGGACTATAGTATCTGACTAGGGGAAGTAGTTCATGGGAGCGCTATAGGGAAGGGTATATAAGCTACTAGGGATTACTCGACGACTATCTATAGTATACTACCCCGAGATAGACAAGTCTATAGAAAGGATAAATTAGACGATTAAGACCTTCCTCTATACCTTTATAGATTACGACTAAGCGAACTAGGTAGGCCTCCTACTATATGCCGAACTAGTAATTAATAACCGGGATACTACTTCTACAGGGGTTAACCCCTTCTTTCTATCCTATAGATACTATATAGAGCTGGTCTAGCTCTAGGACGAAGTTAGCGAGGAAGGTAGAGGGGTATTACTAGTCTAGATAGTAGATAATATTATATATAAACTCCGCAATGTACGAGAGTACGCATAAGCTGTAATAGCGACGGCCTAATAGCTTTAAGAGGAAGTAACGAACCAGAAGAGGGACTAAGCCCCGGAGTTTAAGGTAGGGGATAAGGTATAGCTTAACCTCTAGAATATATGAATAGATAGACTAACTAAGAAGCTCGATATGAAGTATGCTAAGTATATAGTAGTAGAGGCTATAGGGAGCTATAGTTTTCGGCTTAATATACCTCCGGGAATCCACGACGTATTCTATAGTAAGCTCCTCTAGTTAGCTATAATAGACCTGCTACCGTATTAGTCCTAGGACGACTTATAGCCTTAGCTATAGCTTATAGGAGACGAAGATAAATACGAAATCGAGTAGATCCTCGACGAGAAGCACGTAAGATATAGCCGGGGAGTCTTAAGGAAGTTACTTATGAAGTAGAAGGGCTACGCCCGCCCTATATAGGAGCCGCGCTCTACGCTAGAGGAGATATTAGCCTTAGAGGCTTAGGAAGAGAGTATTAGATAGAAGGAAGTTTTGCCTATATATTTACGGGGCTAGTGTTCGCGGGTAAGGAGGGGGGTAATATAACGGGTCGAGACCTAATTAATATACTTAGCTAGAGAGCCTTCGCTCAGGTCATATGACCTCGGATATGTCTATAATCATGTAATATGCCCCCTTTAGTTAATAGAGTAACCTAAGTATTACTCAGGGAGCTTGGATGCCTTAAGGAATATAGTTCCTATCCTCGCTCCCTTTTCCTCTTTTCTTTCCTCCTTAGAGAATTCTATTTAGTTAATTAAACTACTAGTCTTCTTTATATAAAGGCTTGGCCCGTGATAATATAAAAAGTAAAAGAATAGAAAAAGATAAAAAAAAGCAAGAAGCTATTAAGGTATAATTAATATACTAAATACCGAAAATATA